>KZ111141.1:1606911-1630081 GCA_002077045.2 Rachicladosporium sp. CCFEE 5018
AGTTCCTTGTTAAGAACCAGGAAGACGACGTGCAGTGTTTCAATGCGCTGTACACAGCTTACAAGTCGTGGTTCGTTGATATCGGCATTGAGCGTTCGGCTCATGTCCTAGACAGACTTACTAGGCTACTGGCTGCCGACATCCATCAATTCAAGTTCTCAGGCACGAGGAAGGACTACCCCCGTCCGCTTCTTGTTCGCCGAGCAAACCTGTACCATTTCCAGCGGCTGCGGTATAACGAGCATCCTCGCGTAGCATCCGAACTGGACAGGAAGTTGCTGCTCGATCTGGCGGATAGCTGCACGACGGTTTATACTGACATCCGCCGCACCGCTCAGTCGGCCGGGGAGCAAGCTATCAAGAGTATCGTGGGCGCCAAGACACTGATAATTCCTCCACTGCTCGAAGCGCTTGAGAAGGCAGTCAAGAACCAAGACGACCCACGGATTAAGGGTGGCATGTTCTCACTGCTGTACGGTAGTCTCGCCAAGTCGATCGGTCGGAACTGGAAATTTGCACCACGAATGATTAGATTGTTTATTGAGGTCTCCAATGCGGACCGGCCTAGCATACAGAAGCTTGTCAGCAACGCCAGCTTCACCATACAGGATATGACGAAGGCGATGGATCGCATGGTCATTCTTGACCAAGCCACTCTTGATGCCATCTGGCCTACCGAATCAGAACCGTCTACCTTCGCAGACCGTCAAATGCCAACGTCACTAGAGGGCGCGAAGGATCTCGCGCCGGTGAAGAAGGCAAAGATCAAGCAGCGTCGCACCGACATCGAGGGAAAGAAGAAGATTCTTGCGCAGGAGCTGATAGCCTCCATCAAGCAAAGTCACTGGAAGAGGGCCAGCAGGACTGCGGCGCTCGTCATCGGGTTGGACTATCGGTTTGAAACAATCTCGAGTGATGGCATGCTGGAGCTTGTCGTCAAGGGTGCCATCGATCCGCACCCACAGCTGAGAACACTGTATGCGCATGCACTCATCGCGATCTACAATCTCGCGCAGACGAGAGCGCTTGTCGGTCATCAGTACGAGAATTACTTAACAGATACGCAGATAGATCCTGACGAGATCTCGCTTCCAGTCAATCGCGACGACGAGGACTGGACTCGGGACTTCCTTGACGGCTTTGCTGACCCTGCGACTGATGCATACATAGACTCCGACTACCCTGGCTGGCTCGTGTGGCAGAAGAAGATGCGCGGGTACCGTACCGATAAGAGTCAGCTACAATTCGACGAGGTGGAGCAGACTCTGCGGAAGAAGCTAGGCGCTCTGATCGACCGTCACTGGCTCTCCACCTACTTCGGCTACATGAAGCAGGAGCCGCGCGATTCGAATGCAGATCGGTTTCGCATGTCCAGCTCGGTCATAGTGTCGTACGCGTTGGACTTGATGGCTGATGGTTTGACGACTGCGACCTGGGAGGACTTCAAGGACCTCACGCAAGCTGTGTATGGCGATGGTAGTGACAAGCATCAGCACCGTGCCATGTCCGAGATCTGTGGCGCCATGATCACAGGTGCTGAGGACTTCGACACAGACTTCAGAACTGAGGTGTGGAAATTCGTCTTCCCAGTCATCCGTCGCATCTTTACAGATGGCTTGACGCCGGAGAACATGGGCTACTGGTCAACGTTTGTCACTCTCGTTGTCGGCGGCAAAGATCCGAGACGCGCATGGCCACTCATCGACTGGCTTGCGGGCTTCAGACTGGACATGGGAACGAATGCGGCATTCAAGGAGAGCTCGAGGATCACACTGCTGCAGATAGTAGTTAATGCTGTAGGGTGGCACTTTCAGCTCGAGAAGGGCGTGCTAGAGAATTTCCTGGAGCATCTCGATCACCCCTACAAGGGAGTGCGGGAGGTTATGGGAACGACTCTCGCAATCATCTTCCGGACAAGATATCATGAGAGCTACAAGGACATACCAACATTGTTGGAGGCGCAGAAAAGCGCATCAAGTGTTGGAGTTAGGCCGTACGAGCCGACGGAGGAGTACTCTAGCATCGTCAAATCAACTTTCGAGAGACTAGAGAAGTGGCGCCTCGAGCGACCCGCAGGAATACAGACGCCAACACCCTACACGCAAGCCAGCAAGAGTGTGCTGCTCTGGCTCGACACGCAGCTCGCTTCCTATGAGTGCACAATGCTCGTTCCCTTCTTCCCTGGTGCATTTATGGAGCAGCTCCTTCACATGATGGATATCAAAGAAGACCCTGAGTTGCAATCTCTGGCATACCACGTCTTCCGCCACCTGCCCAACATACCGCATCGTACAGGCGAAGATGAGGCATTCATCCGCAGCCTGATAAAGATCGCCACAACAGCCACCTCATGGCATCAACGTCTGCGAGTGCTCATCAACATCCAGGTCATCTACTTCCGGCACCTCTTCCTCGTCACTGAGGTGCAGGCATCAGCCCTCTTCAAGTGTGTGCGCAGCATGCTGCACGATGTGCAACTTGAAGTCCGCCTCGGCGCCGCTGCGACTCTGAGCGGCATGGTGCGCTGCTCACCCCTGGATCGCAGGACGAAGCAAGTCAAAGACCTAAAGTCTCACTTCACATCCCTTCTCATCAAGAATCCTCTACCGAAGAAGCCTAAGGCTGGTACATCTGCGTCTACGGGTACATCCACGCCGACGTCTGAGCAGAATAAGCTCATCCTTACTCGACATGCGGCGGTGCTAGGCTTGGGAGCGCTAGTGCAAGCTTTCCCATACGCTTCGCCACCACCAGAATGGCTACCTGAGGTCTTGGCTACGCTTGCTGGTAGGGCTGCGAGTGATCCTGGGGCAGTAGGCAAGAGCGTGAAGAGTATCTTGGGCGAGTTCAAGAAGACTAGACAGGATACGTGGTTCGTTGACATGAAGGTATGTTTCCTCCAATCTCGCCTATTCCGATACTTTGCTAACTTGGCTTGCAGGCATTTACACCAGAGCAGCTTGAGGACTTGGAGGGGGTGCTATGGAAGAGCTACTTTGCATGATCGCGACCGGAGACGAAGTTCACGTGTCACGATTGAGGACGTAAGTAAAGGCCTGGGAGACCGCCGGTGCATGCATTCATTGAAACAATAGGGTGTCTGGAGTAACACGATGCGTTCAAGCGGCATGGGTGGTGTTTGGGACGATAGACTAGACTGTAAAAGAGTGACGACACAACGAGATACGTATGAGGAGATGAGAGTCTAGGCAATGTCTTCGTCTGTTATCGACACCATGGCAGCTGCTCGTCGCTGTGTCGCCATTTCGCAATGTCTGGTGAAATTATGGGAGGACTGATTAGTCTTGATTGTTAGTGCTCTAGGCACACTGACACGAAGTGTCTCCCCGACGCGGAGACCGGCACTCAGCCCTAGGCTCTACAGTCACCATTTTGCACCTACCTTCCCTCCCCCAAATGTAAAGAATGCAGACCGTGCTCCTGACAGCCTGACCGTGGCCGTGTAGCGCTATTTTACGAAGCTAGGAGATGAAACCGCAGAGGCAGACTAAGTTCTTTTATAGCAGGATGGGGCTATCTCTCGCTCAGATATGGCCTCGAAGCTGGAAGCCATGGGTGTACGCTGTAGAAGCATGAGAAAGTCTCAAGCTGCCTGAAGAAGTGAAAGCTGAATCGTTCTTGTTCACAGCAATGCTATGTGGCGCGTTACGCATTGCAAGGGTAAAAGGAAGAGCACGCGAAGAATTTCCCCATAGAGATTGCCGAGAAGTCCCTCCTTGGTCTGTGCACGCGCCGAATTCCGACTTTGCTGACTTCGCGTTCCCACAGCTCCATAGAAATTTCTGCTAGTCCGTACCAACGAGCATAAGCAGGAACGATGGGGTGGTGAAGATCATCGCCTGTCACCGCGCCCTATGCGCCTATGCGTGTAACATGGTTATATTACTGGATATCCGCTCATTCTGGCGGGAGGTGGGTACAGTACGAATCTCTTACGTTTGTGTTTACTCCTCTCTGTCAGTCCTCTCATACCGCTGATTATCGAGGGTGTCCGTTTGGGACCGACAAACCACGATGGAGGGCATAGATGGCAACGAGAAGCGGATCAGCAGCATACACAGCCAGAAGGAAACGCCCTTCTTCGACGCCACATCTCTCGATGGAGGTCCTCATCGAGATGTCGAGAAGAACGGTGTCGAGCATGGAACCACAGTCCAGCTCCAACGTCGACTGCAATCCCGCCACCTCCAGATGATTGCGATAGGAGGCACGATCGGTACTGGACTTTTTATCGGCTCAGGAGGCGCACTCGCTACGGCTGGCCCAGCAGGTGCCCTCATCGCATACGCTTTTGTTGGCACTCTGGTGTATTCTGTCATGGTAGCACTAGGGGAGATGGCAACGTTCATACCGGTTTCTGGTGCTTTCACTGTCTATGCGGCCCGCTTTGTTGACCGCTCGCTTGGGTTCGCAATGGGCTGGATCTACTGGTTCTCGTGGGCTATAACGTTCGCTCTGGAACTCTCTGCGTGCGGACTCATCATCCAGTACTGGAGTCCCGGCCTTAATATCGGCATCTTTATTGGCACCTTCTGGGTACTGATCACAGGCCTCAACTTTCTCCCGGTGTCGTTCTACGGTGAAGTCGAATTCTGGTTCGCATCGATCAAGGTCTTGACAGTCGTCGGCTTCCTTATCTTCGGCATCTGCATCAATGCCGGCGCTGGCTCGCAAGGCTACATCGGCTTCAAGTACTGGAACAACCCCGGTGCTTTTGCAGAGTACCTGGTCGAGGGTAACGCTCCTCTGGCCAAGTTCGTCGGCTTCTGGGCCGTCATGATCCAGGCTGGATTCTCCTATCAAGGCACCGAACTCGTTGGTATTGCAGCAGGAGAGACTGCCAATCCGCGCAAGAATGTTCCCCGCGCAATTAAACAGACATTCTACCGCATCCTCATCTTCTTCGTCTTGACCATCCTTTTCATCGGTATCCTCATTCCCTACGATAATGAGAACCTCCTCAGCGACATCACGGATGCCGCCTCATCGCCATTTACTATTGCTGCGCAGCTCGCAGGCGTAAATACATTACCGGACATCATCAACGCCATCCTCCTCACGGTTGTCCTCAGCGCAGCAAACTCAAATGTCTACTCTGGCTCCCGCATCCTCGTTGGACTTGCGAATGAAGGCTCCGCTCCAGCATTCCTGCGTCGCACAACAGCTTCCGGAGTGCCCTGGTGCGCAGTCATCTTCACCTCCATCTTCGGCCTCCTCGCATTCTTGAACGAGAGTAGTTCCGGAGGCGAGGTGTTCAATTGGCTTGTGAATATCACAGGTGTTGCTGGCTTCATCTCATGGACCTGCATCGGCATTTCGCATATCTGCTTCATGCGTGCTCTCCGTGCACAAGGCATCTCTCGGGACGAGCTACCGTACCAAGCGCTGTGGCAGCCGTTCTTCAGCTGGTACGGCATTGTGTTCAACATCATTATTATCCTGACGCAAGGCTTTACTTCCTTCATGCCATGGGACACTGCGAGCTTCTTCACCAGTTACGTAAGCTTAATGCTTTTTACCGTGTTGTATGTTGGGCATAAGCTTGTGATGCGGACGAGATTCGTGGATCCGGCGAAAGCTGATCTTTGGTCTGGGCGGAAGGAGGTAGAAGAGATGGAGATTGAGGAGGCGGCGCCGAAGGGTGTGGTTGGGAAGGTGTTGCATTGGCTTGGATAGGATGATATGGTCGCGGTCTGATTTGCTCGCATATGTAGCGTTCTGGCGTGCGCGGTAATAGGCGGCTGGCATAGCCCATTTCATAGCATCACAGCATCATAGCTCCTTTGTTCCAGAATGTTCGCTGGTTTCTTATGCTACTAACAGTCGCACCGCAGCTATGAACGTCTAGTCGCAGTGCGTCGAAGAGAGACACCCGAAGTGACGTTCAGTGACCTTTCAGCGGTCTCTCGTGGAGCAACTTCGCAGGGGAAGAGGTGTCGTGATGCAGTCAACAGGAGCGCGAGACACTTCTGGACCCGCGGAGGAAACGGGTGGGTGCTCAGACGCAGGCGTGGACAGGAAGAATTCCTTAGTATTCGGCTGATGGATACATGAGCAAACGCCGCCGCTCTTCTCGCTTTCAGGGCTATTTGATGCAGCACTAACAAAATCAACCCCGGACACCTCGCTAACCCAATCACACGTGCCCGCCTACGAATCTACTGCTTCTTGCCCTTCTTGCCCGTCCTGCGTGCCTCAGTCTGCGCGAAAGCCTCCTCGGGTGGCTCATCGTCCTTCGCCGCCCGCTTCGAGCCCTTCTTCCCCTTCGGCGCATACTTCGCTTCGAGATCTGCCAGGAAGTTGCCTCCCCTCGCCTTCTGCCTTTGCTGTATCAACGCAGCTAGACCACCCATACCCTCATTCTTCCCGGCATTACCGTTGGCTCCGATCCCAAGCTCACTTGCATGCTCCTCTGCCTCTTGCGCCTCTTCGTTCTTCCGCTTCTTGGCCAGCATCGCTCTTGCGTTACGGCTCTTCTCGGTCTCCTCCGTGTAAGCTTTCAGAGGCTCCACATCGCCATTTTCGATAGCCTCGTCGATGATCGCTCTGAATCTATCCTTATCTTCCGCCGGATCAGACAGCATGATCTCCTTGTACAGCTTGTTCATGCTACCCTTGTGCTTCGTATAGCACGCCAATATAGCGTCACGCTCCTCATCGCTCCCACGATACTCCTTCGAGAATGCATCTATAGCTTGCGTGGTGACGATGTCTTTGTACTGGCCTCTATAGAAGCTCAGCCAGTCGAAGTCATCTTCGCCATCCTCTCCCACTAAGCTCTCCTCCGTACGGCCCGTGATGTCGTAGCGTCTTCGGCGCCTCTCATCGCTCAGCACTGCGTAGGCAAAGGCTATGTTCTGGAAAGCCGTGTTGGCCGCAGCTTTCTTGGACTCTGGGACTTTGTCGGGATGGTTTTTGAGCGCTGCTTTGCGGTATGCTTTCGTGATCTCAGCTTGCGTGGCAGACTTGTCTATGCCGAGGGTGGCGTAGGGGTCGATCTCGGTGGGTGCTTCATCGATATCCAGAAATTCTTCTCCTTCATCCTCATTCTTGCTGTCGCGCGAAGGCATGTTGGGTTTGAGTTGCGTGACTTATTCTCGATCAGGGTCTGCGCAGTGTGCTGGGGTGGTATATGCAGATGATGTACAAAGAACGCCAATTTGAAGTGATGTTTGGGAGTGAAGTCAAGTCCAGGCTGGGAAGACGCGACTGAGACGCGCCGTAATCTAGATTAGATCAAGATAAGATAAAAACACCGGAACACCACTCTCAGTCGCCAGATCTCGCTCACACTGCCCTACTATCACAAAAGTGTTAGCCTCGCCATGTCAGATCTTGGGTTTCTTCGCATTGCTCTTGAGCAAGCTCGTCGATCTCCGCCAAAACCGACGAACTTTTGCGTAGGTGCAGTCCTCGTCTCGCCGTCATCTGAAAAGCCAGTCTTGGTCACGGGGTACACGCTCGAATGTCCGGGCAATACTCACGCAGAGCAGAGCTGCTTCATCAAGCTCGCCGAGACCCATGGGATCGCGACGACAGATCTCAATGGCGAGACTGAAGCTCAGCTTGGACCGCTCCTGCCAAATGACACAGTTCTGTACACGACCATGGAGCCATGCAACAAGCGGTCTCCGGGCAATTTCACATGCGTAGAACGAATCTTGAAGCTTCAGACGAGCGACGGGAAGGCTGCGATCAAGCGAGTGGTCTGCGGAGTGAGTGAGCCGGAGACGTTCGTAGGGGAGAATGTAGGCAGGAAGCGGCTGGACGACGTGGGCATTGAGGTAGTGCATGTGAGTGGACTAGAGGATGAGATCTTGAAAGTCGCAACTGCTGGTCATATTCAGCCGACGTGAGAGCTTTGTGATCTCTGCTCTGTCTATGGACGAGTACTCAGTATTATGATTGCTGAGCTCTGCCTCGCTTCTCAAGCTGCAGCACTAGGAACTTTCCGTCCTTGCCCATCGGCTCGGCAAGATACCCACCATTAGCGATCATACCTGAGTCATCCGCAATACTCGTGAGGAATGCGCCCCACACGGCCACCATGACATTCTTCATCTCCAGCATCGCCAGGTTGCTGCCTACACACATCCGCCCACCAGATCCGAAAGCCCAGAACCAACGACCCATCTCCTTGAGTTGCGCTTCCGATGACTCGAGCCATCGATCCGGGTTCCACGTGTAAGGATCGGGGAACACTCCAGGATTGCGATGCAGGGACCATGCTTGCGACTGCACGCGGATGCCTGCTGGAAGGGCGGAAAGTGCATGGCCCGGCTCACCGAGAGTCGCGGCTGGAGGTGTGACTCGTGGCTGATTGCCTGGGATGGCTGCGTGGAGGCGGAGGGTCTCCATGAGGATGGCGTTGAGGATGGGTAGGGTGTCGATCTCCTTCGCGTCTTCTGGGTTACGCAATGCATCAATCTCTGTTTGCAGCTTGTTTTGCCACTGCACATTGCACGGTCGGCTTAGCTGCCACGCGAGCCAAGTAAGAGTGATGCTCGAGGTATCGAAGCCTGCCAAGACGTGGTCCAGCATCTCAGATGCCATGTCAAGACGATGCGTCTTGGCGATCTGCTCGACGGAGAGGTCGAGATCCGATTTGCTGATGTCTTTGATAAGCGCAGTGCGTAGTTGAGCATAAACTGTAGGATAGTCCTCCGCAGCACCGACTTCGCCCTTCTCTGCCGCTTCGCCTGTCAAGCTTGCCTCCGCCCGGTCACACATTGATATAATCCAGTCCTCGATGTCATGATTTGATCTCGTCACCCACTTCGGTACAATCAGCCCAAGTAGGCCAACACGACTCATGAAGTCAGTGAATCTGGGCATCTCCTGCGGCCAGAACGTGTAGAGCTGCCGTGCCTTGTAGTCTTTCACGAATTTCTTCGCAAACTCCGGCTGCCTCAGAAAATCACTCCCATTCCTCAATCCAAACACATAAGCAGCCACAAAGTCCATCGTCACAGAGCTGAAGATGTCGTAAACCTCCGTCGGCTCGCCTGACTCTGAGACAGCCTCTAGTCGCGGCAGCAACCTCTCGTGCAACAACGCCCTCGAGATCCTGCCTACGCCCTCGTTCTGCTGCAAAGTCGACTTAGCGTAGATGTTGCTTAACATTCGTTTCCGCTTTGAGTGCGGGCCGTGCTCTGGCATGGCGAACATGGGCTGCACGCCATAGTTGCTAAAGACGTTCGAGTACCAGTCGCCTTTCGCGTAGCCTCCAGCGTAGATCGTGCGGATGCCTCCATCTACGCAGTTGAGAGAGAGTTCATGGGGAGCCAGACGGATTATGGGACCGAGTCCTGTGTGGGCGGCGTGGACTGCGCGTGTGTCGTTTTGGAATAGCCGATGGTAGAGAGCCCATAGGGGCGAGATGGGCGCAGACCAGTGGGCGTTTGGAACGCGGGATAGAGGGGAGAGTAATAGAGGGTGTATGAGGTAGGTGTAGACGAGGTAAGTGAGGAGGAAAGCAGCTGCTACGGTGGGAATGATGGGGAGAGCCATGTTGGCGTGCAGGTAAGGTGTAGGAGACGAGATACAATTATACCTTGGAGCAGTAGTTGCAGGACCACTGAAGGACTACTTACCTACCTTACCCTTATCGTCTCGTGACTCAGAAGATAAAGCTTCCCGATTCATTGACACACAGCATGCACTCCACATTCGACTGCTGTTGTCGAAGCTGTCGGACTCTCCGACTCTGGACGGCGGGAGCGGCACTTTACAGGACACTTCCTTGGACTTCAGCTTCATGGACGCCAATGTAGTGCGATTACAGTCAAGCATACATTCCAGCCATCCCCTCTAAATTGGAGCACGATGCCACACTCATCGCCATCGTCACTACTGGCACTGCCGGCATCCATACGAAGCCTCATCGTCGCGCAGAGCCGTCTGCAGAGCGCAATTCCCAGGCTTGCCACTGCCGCGACGAGACTCGGCCATGTTCAGACGACACGCAGCTATGCCACAGAGAGCACCACAGCACCGCAGAGCTCTGTGAACGCAACAGAGGTGTCACACTTCAACACACTTGCGTCAGAATGGTGGGATCCGCACGGCTCGAGTAGATTATTGCATCTCATGAACCCGCTCCGCCACCAGTTCATAAATCGATGCTTGGCTACACATGGCGGCGAGCACACGACACAGCGGAAGTACTTGGACGTCGGTTGCGGGGGTGGCATATTCGCAGAGTCTGCGGCTCGCCGAGCATCCACAAAATCTGTGACAGCCGTGGACCCAACACCCGAAGTCATCTCAGTAGCAAAGCAACATCAACGATTTGATCCTCTCCTACTCGAGCCAGGACGTCTAACCTACCGCAATCATTCTATCGAAGAACTCCCTCTTCCCACCTCACCATCCGAAGGCTTCGACATCGTCTCCCTCTTCGAAGTCATCGAGCACATCCAGCAACCCTCACCCTTCCTCTCGAATATACTCCAACACATCAAGCCCGGAGGCTGGCTGATCGGCTCAACGATCGCGCGGACATCAGTATCGTGGTTCACGACGAAGTTCATGGCTGAGGAGGTGTTGAGGATGGTGCCGAGGGGGACGCATGAGTGGAGCCAGTACATTCAACCGACCGAAATGCGGAGTTGGGCGAGGAAAGAGGCGGAGCTGGATGCTGATGGCATTGGGTGGCAGGTCATGGGGGTTGTGTATGTGCCGGGACTGGGGTGGAAGGAGGTGAAGGGGAGTGAGGGGTGGGGGAACTACTTCTTCGGTGTGAGGAAGAGTGCCGCTCATTGAAGGCGTCCTTGAATGCAGGCTAGTTCAGTGGATGCTCAGGACTATCAAGGGATGCTGATTCAGACGCCATAATGGGATATGAAGCCGGCCTGAGGCTATTAGGCGCACATCCGGAAGCTGGACACCGTTCCTGCGCAGAATGACTTTCAGATCATCATATTCATCTCGACTGAAACCACAGACCAGATCGCCGATCTGCGTCTGTTCCCCGATGAGACGCTCAAGATTCATGGTCTCGAGCCCGGGCGGACAATTTGCGCCCACTGCTTGGCCTTCTGCAGCCTCGGCGACCGTGTTAGTGCTTTCTAGCACACCATGAAAGATAAGCGTACAATCGAGGACGTTGCCTGGCAGTACCCGACACGGTCCAAGTGGTCCTGAATCTCCTAGACAAGAAGGTTTCTGGCGGGGGTCGGGGCACCACGATGGGAGAGCAGCGGTCAGCTCGTCGACGTCCTCGTGCATTGTCGCACTGTACAGAAACGCCTGAACAGACCTGCCAACATTCAACTTGTCAGCGCAGGAAGCGGCGAAAACTTCCGCTGCCGTCATGCTGTAGTCTGGTCGAAGACCCCTGTGTGGCCCGAGACTCTGCAGCGCATAGACAATGTCCCTAGGATCCGAACACTGGAAGTCGTGGGCGAAGTAGGTCACCATTGACAATATCTCGTCCGGAGGGATGGTGTGGCCATATTTTCCCATCGCGGGCGCCCAACCACTGAAACCAAGCACGCCTATGATTTGACCCAATCTTTTCAGCCATTCAAACCCAGTAGCCTCGCTGTATATAGGCGCGTGAAACACTCGTTCTATGTCTCGCCACGCCGGGTTCGTTAGGGTAGCGGCTGCGAGCGTGAAGGTACGAATGTATGCCCCTGCAGCAGGACCCCACATCAAGATGACCTCGTCCTTGTTGTCGTCGAAGGCGTGCTCTTGAATGATCCAACGGCCGGTCCAGTAACGGCGGCTGGAAATCAATTTCATAAGTCTGTTGATCTCTTGGACAGCGACGGCGAGGTCATCGGCGTTGAACAGTACGCGTAAAGAGTCCGGCAAGGGCTGCGAAGGTACCGGTGTTTTGTTTCCCTTCCGGCCGTGAAATCGATTCGTAGCATCGGTAGCATCGAATGCTGCACGCGCCAAGCACAACACCGATACGCCACCTCCTCTCGTGGTAACGACATGCTTCCTGTAATGCCAGTGGCGGTTTTCACCCATGCACTCGAGCATGCATTGGATTCTCTTATCCTCGTCCCTATCATTTCCTTGCCCAAGCCAAACAAATAACCGCTTGGAGCCCTCGTAGATATCCGCCATCCTCGCTACCATGGTCTCTCTCTCCTCGACGTCCGCCTGATTGATGCAGATTGCATCAATCCAGACGGGCATGCACAGATCCTTAGTTGCTATGACTCGCCGAAGCCAGTCATACAAGTTCTGGGTGATCTGTAGCGCTTGCCCATCGACTGTTATGCTGCGGCACAAATGAGCATCGCCGTCGGCATCCATGGCCCAGGTGTAAGACAAAGTCGCATACTCGACACCACCCTGCAGACTTGTGATGACCAGGGAGCAGCGTATCTCAGCTTCATCGGTGCTTGTGAGTGTTGTGAGAACTCTGATTGAGTCTTCATTAGGCAGTGTCTGGTAGACGTAGGGCTCCATGTCGTTTATGACGGCGTGGACTTGTCCAATATCTGACTCGTACGTGGTGCTGCCGCAGATCTGGATACGGCAGCAAACCCTTTCACTGGTGGCCTAGCAAGGCCTCAGGTTCAATGGAGCAGAGCAGATTCTATTATTGAGCTGTTACGGACGCTGCAGAAAAGAGTCGCTGCTGCAAAGTGTGAAAACGCAAAGGCATACATTTGAACGAACTTCACAATCACAAGTCGCCTCACCTCCCAAGACTACTTCTCGAATCTCCGGTCAACCACAGCTTCAATACTTGTTCCAGTGTACGCCGATGAGGCTCAAGCCGTGGTTGCACTGCCACAAGGCATGCATGCATGATCATCCCGTGTAGTCGCTCTTCGGCTTCGTACTTTATGCTTCGATCGGCGTATCCGACTGCTCCGATCATCGAAGTGGGTGGCCATGAGCAGTGTCGTGAGCAGACACGAAGCTGGTTGACTAAGAGTAGATACACGGAAGTGTATGTATTGCTACGCGCGAAGTACGGAAGGCGCCAAGACCGAGGTACAGAGGTACGAGTGCTTGACAGTCCAGTGCAGCACGTAGCAAAGCTTCCTCCACCATCACTCCTACACGAAAAGGCGACAATCTGTTTGACATACTGCTCAATTGTACAGGTGTATCCTCTATTGTATAGTCTATGGTCCGCTAGAGTCGAGAGTAACAATCCCACACCCGCAATGCAATGTATGATGCCGCTCTTCTATAGTCTATCATCCCACGAGGGAATGCTATTCCTACACCTTTCCCATGCGTCTATCAAATCTTTCACTCTTTCCAGTGCTTTCTTAGTGTTGAGGTGGGTGAATGAGGGCGGATGATCTACAAGAACTTGGCCATCATGGCAACCATGAGATCGAAGAGCTGGGAAGATCTGTTAGTACGTGTTGACTGCCAGAGATCAAGCGCACAATCAGGGGTACATACACCGATGGCCTCCACGAAAGCGAACCCGAGGATGGCGTAGGAGAAGAGCTGGCCGCGGAGCGATGGGTTGCGCGCAGTGGCGTTGATGAGCGCAGCGAAGACGAGACCAATACCGACACCAGCACCGGCGAGACCGATGGCAGCGGAGCCCATGCCGATGTTTTGCGAGACTTGGACGAGGGCATTAGCCATCTCGGAGGAGTATGCGCGCTTGGCGATGGGAGAGCGGGTTGCGGAGAGGAGGTTGGTGGAGCGCTTCATGGGAGCGAAGGCGGTTTGGCGGGATGCGGCTAGAAATGGAGGTTAGCAAGCGCTCGGATACTGCCTGAGTGCGCGCCAGCTGTGGATAGCATGGCGATGAGATGCTGGGCGGAGCAATAAACGGACAAGCGAGCTCTTGCTTTGCTCAAGCGGCGCTTGGGGGTCTAGAAAGCTCTTCCTCTGCCCCTTGGAGCTACTCCTCGCCATCATTGCCAGCGATGTATGTCCTCTACCACCTCTGGAGCTCCATCGAGCTCGTTTAGACTTACCAGAGAACCCACGGGCAGACTTCTGCACCTGTGCGGCCTGGAAAGCCGGACGAGCGACCTTCATCGAGCTCTGGGCAGCCATCGAGGCCATCTTGGGCGCAGCAACACGAAGAGAGGAAGACATTTCGAGTGATGTGATGTGGGTAGAGACTGCGGTGGTGATTAGGTACAATGAAGTCGACGGCTGAGGTATGGTTTGTGATGAGTGGAGTCGAGAAGTGTCAATGGCAAGCTGTGTCACGGGAAAGGTGAGAGAGCTTCTGTGAGCGAGAAAATTGCTGGTGCTCTCCGGCGAAAGACCGGATTCTGACGCGGAGGTCGGTGCTCTTGCACGAGGTTGTGATGCTGTGAAGTGATTGGTACTTTGGTACTTCTACCGGCTTCCGCTCTTGTGGCGGCGAGTCGGTGCGCAGACCCACTGGTGGTGGGTCCCGTACGCATGGGTGATGATATGAAGTGCATGTATAGTCGAAGAGGTGCCATTCCAAGTCGATTATGATGTTAAGAAGATGGTTTACTCACGCCATAGCAACTCCCGTGGACATTATGGTCCGCGACATGATGCCAATCAGGTGAGCATCGAGTGCATGATGCGACTGCGTAGTGGTGTTCGTTTGCTTGCCTCTCCTGTTGAGAAATTTCAGAGCAGATACGGGCGTGTAGTGGTCTGTGTTCGGCGCTGAGAGCATCTGACGTCCATGCGGGTAAATGGGTTCCGACTTTGCCCGACGTGGACAACATCACCGGTCACTTGCATGCGTGGCATGTCACACCAGTGACTCGGTGTCGTGGAAAGAGTGTTATGCGCAGCATGTCAGCATCCCCTGAACTCGCAAATGACTGTTCATATCGACATAGTAGCTTGATTGTCGTTTGATGCCTTTCGAGCATCGTGGCAGACGTCAACTTTTTCAGCCGCATGTGGATCATCGCCGACGCACTAGCATGGCTTCCATGCAAAGCAGATCGGTATCATTGCTTCGATTCGTTGCCGAAGACCCACGTCGGTTCGCGCCGTGGAAGGCTTCGGCTTCCAAGATGACTGCCGGTGAATTGCCCGAGCCAGTTTCTCGTAGGGCTGCAGCTGCAGAAGCGTCTCAAGCTCAAGAAGTCTGGAAGGTTGGTTCGCCGATTGAACTCCGAGCTCGATCTTACGTGCATCTCTCTTTGTCTCAGAGCGACTTGTTCTTCGAGCATAGAGGATTTACGGCTTGATGGAAATCCCAACGAAATGAAGAAATTGCCATTACCCACTCTGGCGACCCACCGTATTCCACCGTGATGCCCGTTCGCCGCAGAAGTTGCGAGATAGCGCGATACCAGAGAGGCGTGGGATGCTCCAACGTGGGGGCTGCTCGAAATACCATCGGTAATACTTGATGGATACATGGATACTATCCAAAGTCAACGAACATGAGGTCGCCAATGCAACTGATGGCAGGCGCGATCTGCAGGAGAAAGAGTATGTGTATGAGGTGAAGTGAGCACTTGCCTTTTCCAATCAGAGCTTGCTTGCAAGTACTCCGCACCTCTTTACCCGAGGCTCTCAGGTATGCGACTGCGGAAGCCTGAGGCACGAGACAGAACGGCATCACGGTAAACGTAAGGTAGCAAGCAAACATGCAATTCTAAAGCGCTACAGTACCTACTCACACACCTGTCATCTGTACAATCCCCTCCCTTATCCCACCTCTTCCACCTCCATCCAATCTACTCCCCCTTCAACTTATCCTGCCTAACACTCCAAGCCATCTCCAACAAATCCTGCTCCTCCTTCAAATGACTACTCTTCAACCCCGTCGCCACAGACGCACTAGGATTCCGCCCCGCATACATAACATGCTTCCGATCATGATGCTCCGTGTTATTCAGCAGAGTCTCGATCCTCGGCTGCGTGAAACTCCACGCGCCAGCGTTCAGCGGCTCTTCCTGACACCACACGATCGTCTTGGCGTTGGGGTAGGAGTCTAGGTTGTCGCGGAGCTGGGCCCAGGGGAAGGGGTTCAGCTGCTCGATGCGGGTTATGGCTGTGGTGGTGAGGTTGTTGGCTTCGCGGTGTTTGAAGAGGGCGGCGAAGACTTGGCCTGTGCAGAGGATGACGCGGTCGATTTCTTCTTTGGGGGCGAGTTTGAATGTGGCTTCGGGGTTGTGGGCGGGGTCGGGGATGATCCATTGGAAGTGGCTTTCGCCTGTGAAGTCCTCTATCGGGGAGCGCGAAAGCGGGTGGCGGAGGAGGGATTTGGAGAAGAACTGGATTAGGGGTTTGCGGAATTGACGGTTCATTTGCCGGCGTAGAAGATGGAAGTTGTTGGAGGGTGTGGTGCAGTAGGCGATTTGCATGTTGCAGTCTTGGTGTTGGCGGTCGAGCTTGTCAGGGCTGGGGAAGATGCGAGGGTCTTCGTTGCAGAGTTGCAGGAAGCGCTCCATGCGGCCGGAAGAGTGCTCGGGACCCTGGCCGTCGTAGCCGTGGGGCAGGTTGACGACGAGACCGGAGCGCTGTAGCCACTTGACTTCTCCGGAGGCGATGAACTGGTCGATGATGCATTGGGCGTTGTTGGCGAAGTCACCGAATTGAGCTTCCCAGATGACGAGTGCAGAGGGCGATGATAGGGAGTAGCCGTACTCGAAGCCGAGGGTGCCGAACTCCGACAAGCTGGAGTTGGTGATGATAAACGAGGCTTGGTCATCAGCCAGCTTCTGCAATGGCGTGTACGTCTTCTCAGAGTCCTGGTCGTGCAGAACAGCATGACGTTGCGAGAAGGTACCACGCTCCACGTCCTGACCAGACACGCGCACATGATGACCCTCCATGACGAGACTGCCGAACGCGAGAGCCTCACCAGTCGACATGTCGATGTTCTTACCCTCGCTGACAGTCTTCGTGCGGTTGGCCAAGATGCGCTTGAGGTTGCGGTGTACCTGCACATCAGCAGGCGGCTCGCCGATGACCTTTGCAATGTACTTGAGCTGATCTTCAGGCACAGCGGTGGGCAAATGCGGGAGGACCTCAGTAGCAAGCTCCTTGGGTGACTTGAACCCGTTCCACGCGCTGGTCAGCCATTCCTTGGCAGTGGGCTGATAGTCCCGCGAGCGTGCAAAAGACTCTTCAAGCATGTTCCACACCCACTTCTTGTGCTCATCAATGTCCTCGGTCGTGAAAGTCTTCTCGGCAATGAGCTGTTTCACGTACTTGTCGATCGCTGCCTCTTGCTCGCTAATCTTCTTGTACATGAGCGGCTGCGTGAAGGAAGGCTGGTCGGTCTCGTTGTGACCTTGCTTGCGGTAGCAGACCATGTCAATGACAACATCCTTGCGGAACTCAGCGCGCCAATCGGCAGCGAGCTGGCAGACGAAGTTCACCGCTTCAACATCGTCACCGTTGACGTGGAAGACAGGAGCATCGATAGCCTTGGCGATGTCTGAGCAGTAGGGTGTTGATCGGGCGAAACGTGGGTCAGTGGTGAAACCAATCTGGTTGTTGACGACGATGTGAATGGTACCGCCAGTGTGGTATGCAGGCAGATTGTGGAAGCCCATGGTCTCGTACACGATACCCTGGGCGGCGAAGGCAGCATCACCGTGGAGTAGCACGCCCATAGCAGTGGTAGCCTTCTCCTCGTCGTTGTTGAAGTGCAGGATAGCACGGGTCTTGCCGAGTACGACAGGATCCTCGGCCTCCAAATGAGACGGGTTGGCGACGAGTGAAAGCTGCACGCGCTTGCCAGATGGTGTAGGGCGCTCGAAGTTCATGCCAAGATGGTACTTCACGTCGCCACTGCCCTCGTCAGAAGCCTCAGTGCTGCCGCCGAACTCAGAGAAGATGGACTCGTTCGGCTTGCGGACCACGTTGGACAGAACATTGAGACGACCTCTGTGGGGCATTCCGATGACAATGTCTTTGACACCGTAGTCGACAGAGCGATCGATGAGAGCCTTCATACCTGGAATAAGCGACTCGCCGCCCTCAAGACCAAAGCGTTTGTCATTGGGGTACTTGGTAGCCAGGAAAGTCTCGAAAGAGGTGGACCAGATCATGCGATCGAGAATGCGGCGCTTCTCGTCCACGGAGTACTTGTACGGCGATGGAATCTCGACACGTTGCCTGAGCCAGTCGCATTGCTCCCGATCAGGAATATGGATGTACTCAATGCCGTAATGTCCGCAGTACAGCCTCTCGCACGTGTCTATGATCTCCCGCAGCGTCATCTTGCTCTTCGTCTCAGTCTTGAAGCGCGGTAAGATACCCGGACCAAGCTCAAATTCATGCTCCATGTCGTTCTCAGTGAAGTCATAGCGTTTGATGTCCAGTTCCTTGGGGCTGCCGTAGCCGAAGAGATCCGCATCGTTTTTGATACCCAGAGGATCGATCTTGGCCTTGTGGTGGCCACGAGCTTGGTAGGCGCGGACGAGAAGCTGCACCTTCAAGTGCTTGCCTACATCTCCGCCGGCAGACTGACTAAGACTGGCGGTAGCGCTGTACGAGGGCACGCCACCCGCCGGGTGTGAGACCAAGGTCGGCGGCGGGATGAAGGCCTTGCTGATGGGCATGTCCCCGCTCTCGACGTTGCGGAAATAGACCTGCCATGACCCATGCACGCTTGAAGGGTCATGCTTCCACATCATGTACATCTCGTCGACATAGTTGGCCGAGTTGCCCTGGAGGAACGAATCTGAGGGATCAACGCCCTTGTTCGTCTCTCCGCGGCGACAGCATTGCGAGGGAGCTGTGTCGAGAAGTGGCGGTAGGTGGTGATATTCAGCGCCCTCCTCTTGGCCGTCAAGGACGTGTTTGCGCCATTTGTAGCTCTGCTGGTGAAGCTCCTCGTGGCGCTGGAGCCAGCGAGGAGGCGTCTACTGCTTTGGCATAGCTGTGATCGTAGCATGCTGGAGTCGGCAGCGCATACGAAAGGCACTGATTGCCAGGCTTGCTGCAGGTATTATGTAGGGTGATCGCGAGAATCTGTTGGGTGAAAGAGAATCTAGGATGCGCGACAAACAGCTGCTGTACCTCGTGAGAGGTATGACCGCGGAGCTGCGGTTGAAATGCCTCAGGCATACATCCACTCGGGACATGTGATACTTTAGGTATGAACGACGATGCGGATCAGCAGTGGTATCTACCGTCACTGGGGACGAGAGACAGTGAATTGTGTTATGGCGTGGGTCAATAGCGGCTGAAAGATGTCTACATGTATCTGTTTTAGGATGCGGATCGAAGCTGCCTACACACTCCTCCTCTTAATCCTCTTGCACCTCCGACATCATACCTTCCCATACCATACCGAATACACCACCTTCATCAACTCAACTGACACATCAGCAGCGCGTCGTCAGACGCCGCATCCGCGCCGTCCGCCGCGAAGCTCTCGAAGAGTTGGCCGAGTGGGCTCGCCACTGGGGTCTCGCAAACAACATTCAAATCCTGCATCTCGGAGCACAGTTTGTTCGTGGCGACTATGACCGAGATCTCTATGATGCTGAGATGCGGCGTTATGGTGTACACATGGCCGAGCAGCCAGCGAGGACTGTCGTGCTGCCCGGTGCTGATGCAGCCGCAGTGGCTGCGAGTTCGGGAGACGCGGGAGCTGCAGTCGAGAGACAGAGCGAGTTTCATCGTTCGCATTCTGGGACTCGGGGTAAAGGCGAGAGCTCCGAAGCCGAGGCGGGGTCTCCACCGATACAGAAGGGAGGTTCGTCTGGTCCAGGGCAGGACAGCGGTTGACGTCCGCGCCACGTGTAGACTGAGCCCATCAGGACCTGTATTGCAGCGAGCGAAGCGGGTCTCATACTTAGAGCAGCAGTCGTAGAGCGCAGTATGGTGTTCGGCATCGACCAGTTTCGGCTGATTCCTCTCGGGCCGTCATTTCGAGACAGGTCAGGCTCACTCCCATCTCGGCCCTCCCTCCTCCTTCCACTTGGCGAGGTAAGCCTCGCCATCCGTAGCGCTGTTGGTGGCGGTCTCTGCGAAGCTGTCCCTGCGCTTCTCGATCTTCATCGTCACGAAGGGCGTCAACTGTTACAATCTTTCATCAGTCCAAACTACGGACGATAGTATGACTTTAAGTGAACTCACAGTAAACTGGTCCAATCCTTCAGGCACCTTGTAGGTTCGAATCTTGTTGTAGTCGAGCCTATACTTTCCGTCCTTGGTGTGGGATCCCATTGAGCCTGTACCTGTACCCTTGTAGTAGTCTTTCCCGGCTTGCTTCGTGGTGAGTGCCAGGCGGCGGATCGCGCGGGCGAGGGGCGGTGTGGGATGCATGTTGAGTTCTGGAGCCGAGCACGGTGATGCAATGGGAGGGTGATGCTGTCGAGTGCGTAGTCAACGTAGATCGTTACAGAGTAGTGGTCTTCGGAGGTGTATTCTTGTACGGTTGGCCGAATGTCACGATCGAATCTACGACGTCAAAATTTGGAGTTCGACTAGAAATTCCATATCGAACTCCATGAAGCCGCTTCTCGTGTATGGCTCGCGTAGATTGACGTCGCCATGGCTCCCCGTATAGCGCGATCGTCACTCCCTTCAGCTGCTCCAAAAGCAGCAAAGAGCAAGTCCAGGAAGCGGACGCAAGATGCATACGCCATCGCTGGCCACGCCACAGCTTCGACAGCAAAGTCTCGATCTACTCGTCTTGGCGTGGTTGAGGACGATGGACCGAAGCCGAAGCGTCGCAGAGACGAGGAAGAGGACGAAGAGGACGAAGATGAAGATGAGCGATCTGGAGCGAAGTCAAGAAAGCGTGCTCGAAACGGCGACGATGAGGTAGAACATGGCAGCGACAGCGAAGGGAATGAGTGGGTGGCAGGTGGACTTGCCGATGGGGATAGCGACAGCGATCTCGACTCGGACGAGGCATTCGGTGAGAGCGATGAGGAAAAGTTTGCCGGTTTCTCGTTCAGAGGCGGGAGTGGAGCTGCGAAGCCGAAAGCAAAGAAGAAAGTTGCCGGCGCCAGAGACGACGGTGGATTTGATCTGGGTGAGGCGGAGGAGAGCGAGGAGGAAGAGAGTGACTTTGGCGATGAGGGTGTGGACTTGGCTACGATGCTGGACGACAATGTGGATGAGGCATTGGGCAGCAAAGACATGACGGAGCGCGATATGGACGGTGAGAGTGCAAGCGATGGCAGTGACGAAGCGAGTGACATGGACGAAGAGGATGACTTCTCGGAGCTGTCTGCGGATGATGCCGACACGGAGGAAGACGAGGACGAGCGACACGCACGCCTGCAAGACTTCGTGGAAGCTCTAGACAAGAAGGCACCAGCAGACAAGGCTCGCATTGTGGGAGACGAAGATGGTGGTCTGACTGTGGAAGATCTGCTAGAAGATGCGGATCTAGACAAAGCCACACTTGCAACGTTCAAGCCGAAGCGGAAGTCAAAAGCACCACAGACATTGGCTGCACCTCTGCCGAAGCGCCAGCAAGACAAGATCGACCGTGAGATCGCGACAGAGAAAGCAAAGCAACAGCTTGACCGATGGCGAGACACAGTGATGCAGAACCGTCGAGCTGAGTTCCTGCAGTTCCCACTCAAGAACGCAGACGAGGCAGAGCCTATCGGCAAGGACGTCTTCGTTCCTTCGCAATTCGAGCAGCCACGGACGGAGCTGGAGCAAAACATCCAGAAGATCATGGAAGAGAGTGGCATGGTGTCAAAGGGTGCTGGGACTCAGGCTGCCGAAGATGCGGAACAGGGCATCTTGAAAGCCGAAGAGCTAGCGACTAATAAACTACCGATCGAAGAAGTGCTTGCTCGACGAGCGCATCTTCGCCGTGCCCGCGAGCTACTCTTTCGTGAAGAGGTCAAGGCGAAGCGTATCGCGAAGATCAAGTCACGTTCTTATCGACGAGTCCACCGCAAGGAGCGCGAACGACAAGCACAGAAAGATCGCGTCGACGAGAACGGCGAGGAAATCGCCATGGACGAAGATGAGAAGGATGTTGCAGATCGCAAGCGTGCGGCAGCGCGAATGGGCACGAAGCATAGAGATTCGAAGTGGGCGAAGAGCCTGAAAGCCACCGATCGGGCGGTCTGGGACGAGAGCGCGAAGGAAGGTGCCGTTGAGCAGGCACGTCGGCAGGAGGATCTACGTAAGAGGGTCGTGGGTAAGGATCTGAGCGATGACGCCGAGAGCGACATGTCAGACGATGAGTCTGATGACCAGGATGGTGACGGGATCACGTTCAGGTCAATTGACAAGCTTGCCAAAGCGGATTCCACCGCGCACGAAAAAGGTATCGGCGCTATGAACTTTATGCGTGCGGCTGATGAGAGGCGAAAGGCTGCGAACGACGAGGCCATCGCCCAACTCAAGCGGGATCTTAATGGCGATCAGAGCGAGCAGGATGAGGACGACAGTATCGGCCGTGCGATCTTTGGCCCTGCTAGCACTGCGGCGAAGCAAGCTGCCCCAAAGGCTGTTCGACCAGAGCTTGAAGAGGGTGAGCGCTCCGATGATGAGGCCCGGCAGGACGGCGACGAGGAGACCAATACTGAGACCACGACTCAGAAGAAGCCTAGAGGCATCCTCAGGAAACCTACTGTCGAGCACAGCGTAGTCAATAAGGGTGTCAAGGACCGAAGGCAGCGCAACGACGTCAAGCGTCCCGCGAGCGACGAGACAAGTGCGTGGCTCGAAAAACCAGCGGTCGAAGACAGCGCTTGGCTCGGACGACCGAAAGGCAAGTCCAGCGGTGCCAGAATCGAAGAGTCGATGGTCATGAACGCTTTCACTACGGCAGCTATTGAAGAAGCCCCGATCAGCCTTGCAACCAGACCCACCACAGCTGCTGCCACTAACTCAACAAACAACGGCGCCGACGAGATCAACTCCGACTCCGACGCCGAGCAACCCGAAGCGATGCTCTCCGCCTCGGCACTCAAGAAATCCCAGCTCCACCGCGCCTTCGCCGGCGACGACGTAGCAGCCGCTTTCGCCGCCGAGAAAGCCGCCCTAACCCAAGCCGAAGATGTGCACGAAGTCTCCACTGCCCTCCCCGGCTGGGGCACCTGGACCGGCGCCGCGCTTTCCAAACACAACCGCCGCGCCGCCGCAAAACAGCGCCACAACCCTCTCTACAAGACCAAACTCCCCGGCGGCGTGGCCGCTGAGCTGCGCAAAGACAAGTTTAAGGATAACGTGATCTTGAGCGAGAAGACGGAGCGGAAGGGGAAGGTATATCTGGCGCCTATACTGCCGCATGAATTTGAGCGGAAGGAAGAGTATGAGA
>KZ111141.1:1635092-1646452 GCA_002077045.2 Rachicladosporium sp. CCFEE 5018
CCTCGGCACTCAAGAAATCCCAGCTCCACCGCGCCTTCGCCGGCGACGACGTAGCAGCCGCTTTCGCCGCCGAGAAAGCCGCCCTAACCCAAGCCGAAGATGTGCACGAAGTCTCCACTGCCCTCCCCGGCTGGGGCACCTGGACCGGCGCCGCGCTTTCCAAACACAACCGCCGCGCCGCCGCAAAACAGCGCCACAACCCTCTCTACAAGACCAAACTCCCCGGCGGCGTGGCCGCTGAGCTGCGCAAAGACAAGTTTAAGGATAACGTGATCTTGAGCGAGAAGACGGAGCGGAAGGGGAAGGTATATCTGGCGCCTATACTGCCGCATGAATTTGAGCGGAAGGAAGAGTATGAGAGGAGTTTGAGGCTGCCTATTGGGGCTGAGTGGGGGACGAAGGAGGTTGTGCAGAGGAATGTGAGGCCGAGGGTTGTGGTTGCTAAGGGGCGGGTTGTGGAGGCTATGGAGAGGCCGAGGGTATGAGGAGGACGAGGAGACGTTCTCATGGTGACCACGACTGTACGTAAAACAATAGACATCCATACGCGAAGCCCACGAAGCAGACACGAAGCGATCTAGACCATGTCTTGACAACGCCCACCTATCTCAACCTACTCGACCAAGCTTACTCATCGAGCTTTGTCAGAGATCAACCGTTCATCGACGCGATCGTGAATCTTCGACCGTGACTGTCAGCAGGCTGATCACCTCAACTTTTCGCCACTAGTCTTGGGTTCCGCAAGTGAAGACCCCGCGGACTGTGCTGTAAGCTCTCGTTCGATAAGGTATCTTCTTCGATTATAGCTTTGGTAGACTTCAACACGTGAGTTATCTTGCTTAAAGCTCTAGCAGCCTTGCTTGAGCTTGCTGGCATACTGGACTCACTGATCAGAGATCAACACTCGAAGCCAACGCAGGGATTTTGCACACGAACTGGAATCGAGACACCGCTAGCATGCCTCTTACCGTGTTGGGTGACAACGATGTCAATCGTATCTTGCATTCATTCACCAAAGAGGACATCTTGGAGCTGCAAGAGTCACTAGCTGATGCGCTCCACTGGTACTCGACCTCAAGCGATGGCAATGATTGCTGTTCGGACTACCAGCCAGAGCGAACGCACCTCAAGCGCAAAGATGGATCGACGACGCTGTTCATGCCCGCCAGTGGACTGACCGGTCAAGGCATCAAGGTCGTCAACATTGACCCGGTCGAGAAGACCGATACTATGAACTTGCCGAGCGTCGACAACCTTAGTCTTGACTCTACAAGTAGCCGCAGCTCGAGTGAAATAAGTTCGCTGTCGCACCGGACTCCGTCGATGTCTACAGTCGCCTCTACTGCGTCGAAGTCCTCCACAGGATCTGGAAGATCATCGCCATCGCTATCCAAGATACCCTCGGGCGATGTCCCAGTAGCGGCACCCTCGACCATACGAGGCTCTCTGACCCTGCTCGACAATCTCGGCAACACGACTGGCCTCATCAACGCCGCTGAACTGACCGCGTTCCGCACAGCCCTAGCCAGCACACTGCTTCTGAAGAAGCGCCAATCAGTGCACGACATAACAGTCTTCGGCGCAGGCAAGCAAGCCTACTGGCACATCCGCTTAGCCCTCCTGCTCCGTGGCCCCGAGATCCATCATCTCAACATCGTCACGCGGAACTTTGACACAGGTAGAGGCTGCATCATGCGGCTCTTCAACCCTCTGCCCGAAGATCCCTCTTACGTCAACACCCTCGGTCCGCGTGGGAACATGAAGACGAAGATCGCGCTCCTCACGCCAATGCACGCCGAGTACTCCCGTCTGCTGAAAGAATACGTCCGCGCAGCCAACGTGATCTTCTGCACAACGCCCTCCACGACGCCTTTATTCCCAGCGACTTTCCTCACCAACCCCTCCGGCCGCACGAAAGGCCGCTATATCGCGTGTGTAGGCAGCTACAAACCTCACATGATCGAGCTCGCACCTGAGATCCTGCAATACGCCGTCGCGCCGCACCACGAGCATCGCCACTTGTACAAACACCAAAAAGAAGGCGGCGCTGTCATCGTTGACACAGTCTCCGGCTGCTTACGCGAAGCAGGTGAGATTATCCAGGCGAAATTGCTTCCCGATCAGGTTGTGGAGTTGGGGGAGCTGTTCATGTTGAAGCGGGAGGCGGAAAGGCTTTGTAAGGAGAAGGGGGAGGTGAACGGGAAGGGGTGTGAGTTTCAGGGTGGGGCGGGGTTGAAGGAATGGTTGACGAAGGGGAATGTGGTTTATAAGAGTGTGGGCCTGGGTTTGATGGATGTTGTTGTGGGTGGGGAGATTGTGAGGATGGCGAGGGAGAGGGGGGTGGGGGTTACTATTGAGGACTTCTAGCTCACTATCACATGAAACTGCCTTCGTTGTGCTTTCTGGCGCTCGTTTTGTGGCAGAATCACCGTGAGCACTGTCCTGAACGCCCATCACCACTGCACCTATGCCGCATTCGGCTCTTGCAAGGCTGACAGCCTGCAAGCAATCCTACCACCAGTGTCCAGGTTTGCGCTGCTCCGGCGCGGGAACGTAGTCAGTCCAGGGATCACAATTGAAATTGGCCGTCAACACATCGCCATCCTCCAAGGCATACTGTATATGTCAGTCCGATGGTCACAAATTAGAGGCGGTGTAGACTCACGTTGATCGCACTGTAGCAGCCTTTGAGTGCAGGAGATTGCCCTGCGCGCATGAAAGTCAAGTATCCCCATGGATGCCCAGTACGATGTTCGAAGTCCTCGAAAGCTTTCCTCAGCGCCTGATTGCACCGCATAACGTATGTGGTCGATTGCCCATCTCCCCACGCAAGCTCAAACTTGAGCGTAATCTTGTGGCCTGGTGGCGGAAGCTGCGCCTCAGCGTTCGCAAGCTCCGCGAGACTTGAGAGAGCATTGACTTCCTCCTCGATCTTGAGTGCTTTGATACGAGCAGTTACTGCCTCCTCGCGGGTCGTAGCGTAGTGCACCGTGACGAGCTTGCCGGACAACGTGGCGCCCTGAAGCTCGTTGAAGAGATCGATGGCATCGTCCTGATAGCAGTGTGATGTTCGCATAGCCTTTGCTCGCCCCAGTGCGGCGATACCTCTCTACCTTCACGCCAAAAGCAGTTTTGTGGCCACCGAATTGAGTGATCCATGCCTCTAGCATTTCGTCAGTAATCTCGGGATCTATGTTGCTGATGAACAGCACCCGCGTCGGCGTGCTCGAAGCGACGTCAGCGAAGATATCCCTTTGCAGTGCGTTCGTAGATGCAGGGCTATCGGATGCGAGCGATGCGCAAAAAATGGGGTCTTCGGCAGCTTGAGGCTGTTCATCGTTCGCAGTGGGCATTTCGAGCTTGGCCACCAGCTTCGTGATGCAGATGCGCATCTCACTTATGGACTGTTCAAGTTTGCCGATCTGATCCTGGGGAACAGCCGAGGCGTCGGATCTTAATGATTCGCGGACTGGAGGGTCGGAGCTTTGGGCGTCAACTTCGTCGTTGACCGCCGCCGAATAGTTGTAGCCACCAAGCTGCTCCATGTGTACATCGACAGTATCACCGTCTTCCATTCCAACCTTGGGTGATGTCGTCAGCTTGAGGAATCTAGTGCATACCCCGTAACGCGTTCTGAACTCACTTCTTCGATGGTCTGCTCTGCATTCAAGCGCTCGCCCTCGTAGAGAAATCGGAGCTCTGTCGTCTTCCTCTCCGTTTTCTTCGCAAATGCGTCGAACGCCTTTGCGAATTTGGTTGTCGGCTTCAGTTTGAACGTGATCTCTGTGTTGTTCGAATCGCGGAAAATCAGCTGCATAGGCTCCGCGACTGGCGGTGCGTCGCCAGCAGGCGTCTCTCCGTCCGCCATGGTACTGCGTGTGCTAGTATGTTGTAGTCCGGAGAGGTAGTGGCGGCACAAGATGTTTCAGTGAAAGTATTGAGTGAGTCGATGATTTGGTGAAGTGATCAGTGCAGCGCTGAGCAACTTATGGCCTCGATTGCAAGGCAGGCACGCGTCAATTACACATGCAACGCACCTGCCTCTTTGAAACGCACTTGAGTTCACTTCACTTAAGCATGCCCAGATCATATTCAGCTCTTCACTTCAGCACGAATTCACGGCGGCACAGCTTCATCGCCGAGCATCGCTGCGAACGCCAGCTTCTCGACGCGTTGTCGATACAGCGACATCATATGCATTGCTGGATCACCAAACACGACATCACGAAGTTGCTCATCTGTAGTCATGATGGCTTCAACGCCAGGTGAATTGTCGCTCTGTGTCTTCTCGCGCATAAGAACCATACGGCCAGCATTTGACAGCGTAGCTGGTGGAACGGGCCAGTGAGGTGCAGGACCTCTGGTAGTCTTGACGCTGTTCAGCACAGCTTGCGAAGCCTTCTTTGCCAGATCGTTTTTCGGCTTTGTTGGTCGGAGTGCGCATGTAGGAGCAGGAGCGGCAAGTAGCTTCGCCAGCGAGAAGACGTACTCCTTATCCGCTCTCACGATGGGGTCACCCTCATTGGCGAACGACAAGAACAAGCTTTTGTCTCCACGCTTGCTATGAGGCTTCTGTAGAGGAAGGAAAGACACTGGAGGCGCTCCGAAGGTGACGCAGTGGACTCTCTTGAAGCACCCAGTCAAGATATTTAGTTCTGACTCCACATCAACAGAGTGCATGTGAGCCCACAGTAAGCTTGCCACAGCGCCGCCGGCAGAGTGACCAGTGATGAGCAGCGAGCTCGTGCACCTCGACGGTTCTTGCTCGAGGAGCTGTCGCAGGCGCTGTGCCACTGGACCCACCATTGCTTTCGCCACGGAGAGAAAGCCTGCATGGCAAGCATTCCCAGGGTCATCGAGAAAGCCCTCGGGCGCGGTTGGCGCAGGCCGGAAGTTCACTGCCCAATCCATGAAGTTCTTTTGCGAGCCTCGGATCGCAAAGACGATCAAGTTCTTGTCATCGATCGGAGAGCTCTTCACGACCATAGCCTTGGTCCCGTGCCTCCAACTCGCGTCGACGTAGTGTTCTCGTTGGTCCGCTCGAGGTCACTGATACACCTGTGCAGAAGCTCGTGCTGCCATGCAAATCACGCGCCAAGTTTCGAAATATGCTCTGAACGGATACTGATATGGAGGCAGCCGCGAATTGGAGTACATCCATGTCTTCTTGAAGTTGACCAGTCTACTCTTGTTCACCTTCTGCTCATCATCTTTAGCTCGACTGCTTTCAGGCAAGAGACGTGCGCGCTCGTTTGACGCTACTTTGGCGATGTCCGCCTCCACGAGCGACAGTCCACGGGCCAGGTCTGCGAGCTCCTCGAATTCGTTCTGCTCCTCGTCTTCCACACGAGCATTCCCAGCGCTACCAAAGATATCCCCGAACCTCGTTGCGATGTTGTCGCATAGGGCTGCGCCCTGGTTCATCCCACGAGCGACAGCTCCATCTCGGCGCACGCTCGGTACTACCCTCTCTCGCGGCGGTGATGTTGGACCGCTCGCACTCGGTAGCGCGTTGTAGCTCTGCTGCCAGCTATGACCATAGACTTGGCTGTCATTCGGGTGGAGCGGAGCAGCATTCCATGCCTGTCCTGATCTGCCGGGTACCTGCTGCTGCTGCGAACTATAGACGTTGTACTGTTGCGGAGCCATCCGCTCGTACCCATAACCTTGTCGAGGATCGTGCATCTGGTACGGTGGAGATAATCCTAGCCAGCTGTGATGAAGAACGGCCGATCCAAGAAATGACACATCGTCGTATCGTCGCGACAACGTAGTGAAGTTCGCGGTAGCATGAAGCAGAGACACGTCTAGCGACTGCGCAGTGGATCTGTTCACTGGTCGCACCATGATGCCTGCCGATCGATTGTGGCGTCCCGCGCTAAGAATAGGCTTTCGTTCGAACTTCACGACTTCACGACTTAATCATCTCCGTTGCTTGTCTTGGTCAACTTCGTCGAGTTCGCGGATGGTGTAGAGGAAAAACAGAGTACCGCTGGGAATGAACACGACGAGTACTGGCGAGGCGAGGCCTCTGCCCTGTCTAATGATCACTTGTGAAAGTCACACAATCGCCTCGAAGGCCGCCTCTCATTGCTGCGAGGCGGCCCATTGTACCGTCCCATGCGACGAAGACAGTAGTACAAAGCTTACGAAGTAATGGCTCCTGCGAACACCGCTATCCTCATGCTGTCCTCAAACCTGCGGGGCGCGGTCGTGACCGCTACAACATGTGCTGGCGATCCTTGTTATACTGTGCTGCACTGCTGTGGGGTAAGGAACACAGATCTGGTCGGTCGCATAGTGGTACGTTGAACGCATCGGATGCCCGCAGATCGCGCCTTTAGCGGCGGTGCTCGACATTTGCTCAGCATTCCTCGGAGCGTAGAGGGTCGTAATTGAGCTAGCTCGTGTATGACCAAAGAAGCGGATCACTCGACAGGTGCACGCCGTCGGTTCTGCTAGTGTATATAGCACCACGATTATAACCTACTGCCAGCGCTGCCTAGGAGAGCTGTCGAGGAGACAATGCTCTCGCGAATAGCGCAGGTATGCATGCACTATCGCGGTATTGAATATATTAGCATCCTCTGCCATGGGAAGTCGCTGAGCGGTTCGCTTATTTTTGTCGCTCGCGTGGCTAGCAGACAGTAATACACAACGGGACAGATATCACGGCACCACGAGAACAGTTGAGATCCAAGTGTCACTTGCCCTCAAGTATGATACTAAGAACTTAGAATGGACACAGTAAAACTACCTACTCGCTCACACCTTTCGAACGCCATCTTTCAATCGTGTAATGTAAAGTAGTCAGCCGCTGGTAATGCTTAGCAGCCCCAGTACCTCGCTCTCTTGCACTCCTCGGTGTCACACTCGTCAGCCTTCGGCAGGGTCCTCAGTATGTCATCAGTAAGCTCCTGATTCAGCGCAGCCGTCAAGCGAGATTTCTGCGGTGGCTCTCTGGGACTCGCCGGATCGAGCACTGGCTGTACATTTGCAGGGGTTGGTGGCTCAGTTGCAGCGGGCTTTGCGTACTGTGGCACTGGCCACGAGCCTGGCAGGCATGGGAGCGAGACCATGACAGTAGCATCGGGTGGTGCAGCTATCGCTGGCATTGGCATCGGCATCGGCTGTCGAAGCGGTCGCATCGGCTGTGGCATAATTCCGGGCGGCCAAGGGTGCCACTTCTGTTCGGGACGTCGGACACTTAGCAAAGGTGGGCCAAGATCTAGGTCTTCGGGGACTGGTAAGAGTATGCTCTGAGCGATTGGGGGGTAAATTGGCTGCCCGGCGCGTGTTCGTCCAATGCCATCGGGCGCGGGGGCTCCATCTGCTGTCTCACGCAAGCCTTCGAATCGGGCCATGTGTGTGTTGGCCATCTGATCTTGTAGTAGCTACTGAAACGTGATGGTTCGGATACTGGAGGATAGTGGAGGATCGCGATATAGGTGGTAACAGCTTGAGATGACAATGGAAGAAATAGTGTAGGCCTGTATAGTCGCTGTACATGCTGCACTTTTCGCCGTGAAGGCCATCGGGAAGCATACAGTACCTGCTAGTGGTGGCATGAGTGACAAAAGACTTCAGGGAATTACAGCAGGCAATGTCATAGTTGCTTGATAAGTATTCATGAACAAACAAACCTCTCACCCAGATTAAGAGCCAGCACTTACGACTGCGTTGTGAAGCAGATGACAGCAGTAGCGAGTATGCATCGTCTCCATGGAGGCAGGCAAGACTCGATTGCAACGACCACCATGCATAGTACAGGGTCTTTGGTGTTCGTGGCCCGTCGCTAAGACTGTTCAGTCGTTGCTGAAACCCGAACACTCTCGCGTGTCACTGATGCAGTGGTATAGCATTGCGCTGCCGCAGCTTGACGGATAGGAGCGGTCTCCGTACTTCGAATAGCTGGAGAAGCGTAGATAGCAGGATCGTAAGTGCAAGTCGACAGATGAATAGATCGGTCACGTGCAGCTCCAGATTCGGGAAGGCGCGTCCATGCAAGAGCGTCCGTGCAGCGGCGCGTATTTGCCTTCTTCACACCAATCACATCGCATATCATCCTCCTCTCCGCCATGAATCGACAGGCGCTTGTGTGCATCCTGCACGCTCTCTGTGATCGCCCAGGCGTGGCGGCCATGTCGATTGATCATGCACGGTGATATGTATAGACCGTCTTGGCCAGACTGGCGGTAGCGGTAAGTTCGACTTCATCTATCTCCATCTCTTCTGTGAAGCAACTGGGGTAGAGGGCTGGGAATGAGAAGAGGACAAGAGCAACGCAGACAGCCATGAGGCGGACACTGAATTGTCTCGCGACGGCCGCAATGTTGCTCATCACGAGCGCAACACCCACAAGCGCTGGTCTCTGGACAATAGACATAGATCGAAGTCCAGCTCCATCGCCAGAAGATGGTCCTCCGTTCTCCGCGCACGCAAGCCGTGATCGCTCTCTGCTACCCTACCAAATAACTGGCATTGCGGCATCCTACTTGGGCACGCTCCTCATTCTAGCAGTCTTCCTCCTCACAATCGGCCGACGCATGCGAAGGCGCGCACTCAATATCGGCTTCGTGAACAGAGGCACTGAGATGGTCAAGCCTCTCAGCACAGCTTTCGATCCGAGCCCGATAAATCCAGTCAGTGTACGGACGCTTCCATGGCGGTCTCCAAAGGGCAAGAAGAAGGGCGTGAGGAGTCCGAATGGGAGCATGCGGAGTGGCCTCAGCAATACTGTCTCCCCCGGCATGCAGAGTGTAGCTAGCTTTGACAGCAACGTGGTAGAGGCGGATCGGGCCAGGAGGCAAGAGGAGATGGAGAAGCTATATGCGGCCGTCATGGCCCGGGATGAACAGAAGGGGCAAAGCTCGAATGTGCAAGAACAATATGGTGGACCGCCGCCGCAGTACTCAAGGCCACGACCGCCGAGGCTGCTCACTGATGCGCCGGCATTGAGGCATTTGCAACCAGAACACTCACAGTACCCGATCAGCCCGCTCAGTCCGATGTCTCCACGCTCACCGATCCGTGCGATTTACCCGCCAGACACTACAATGCCACCACTATCGCAAGGACCCACGAGCCCGATTCGAGCTGAGTACCCTACGACGCCACTCACCCCAGTCTTCCCACGTGCAAGCCAGACCTCCGATCTGCCACTTCGAGATCGAGCGACGTCAGTCGGATCGTCACGTACGTACGCCTCAGCGTCGTCTGGGTCAGGCAACCCGAAGAAGCTACGCAAGTCCATGCGCCACCTCAAGATCTCCTCGCCGATGATACGGCCCGACATAGACGACAATAGCGACGGTGCTCGCACTCCACTGAGCCCACGCTTCTACACTGATCCTGGAATTCCTCCAGAACCGCCTACGAGTCGCACGACAGACACAGTTGACAGTCAAGCATACCCACCTACCACTCCTGGCACGCCATGGCAGTACGAGGAGCGTGTGGACGAAGTGCGAGACCTTCCACTTGCACACCCGCAGCGACCTACGCCTGCACAGACAGCTGCTGCTGCTCAGTCGGTAGGCTATCAGTATATTACCCCTGCACAAGCATTGACAGATCATGCTTCACTACGACCAGATCCGACTCGGCCAGGTCCATCGCGCACTCCACCGAGATCTTTGCCTTTTCGATCACAGCCTCAACAGTTTCCGCCCATCTCTGCTGGTCCGACGAAGACTACGTTCCTTGAAGTCACGCGCAATCAGCGCTTTGGCAATGGATTGGGTACGGGTGGGATGCGGACAGCAGGTCTGGCAACGCCGTACAGTCCGTACATGCCTTTCACACCTCTCACACCTGTGACGCCGCGGTTGACTACGAGAGCTGAGAGACGCGCAAGGCAGAGGGAAGAGCGGGATCTCAGGGGTGCGGCGATTGCGGAGGAGGATGAGGTCAAAGAGGACGGGGAAATGTGGGGAGATGGTTATGCTTGATCTCTTATAATCTTGCCATGCCATGCACCTCCAGTCTCACGCGGCTTACTGCTCCACGATCTGAAAGTGTAGGTCCCGTCTGTCTACATTCAGATCCTCCAGCGCGATCCCCACGACGCTCACCTGCGAGCGCGGTTTGTCGCGTACACCTCTCCCCGTGCTCTCCGCAGTCATCTCATACTTGACGTGCTTCCAGCCCACCGTAGCAACAATATCATCGGCTTTCGAACTTGCATGATCCGCTGCGAAGAGAGGCGCGTTAAAGGCTTTGGCGATCTCGAGTGGGCTCAAGGAGACGTCTCGACCAAGGTGCCAAAAGCCATGGTAGGTGATCAACACCACGACGAGTGAAAGCAGGGTCAGAGCCACTGCACCAATGAGGAAATCGTAGTGAGTGCGGTACACCGTTGTCGTCGTTGTTTGTGTCCCAGACACTGTCTCCAATCTAGTGGAGTTGTCATCCGCAAGATCTTTGACGTAGATCGGGACACGCACGGTTGTCTCGTTGGCGAATCCCATGGCGGTTCGGAACATGAGTTCTCTAGCCTGTGCAAGCATGTTCGGGAGCGGGTCGCGGAAGGTCATGTTACACGGGTCCTTGTCGCCAGATATAGCAAATTGAGGTGGTGTTGCGCCTGTGCTGTCCATCTCGTAGCCGATCCCGCCACCAAAATGCATTGTCGCTGCGCCGTTGAAGCGGTTCTGCAGCGAGACGATGTACCCGGCAAGCTGGGACGGAGCACCGTTATTCAGAGACACACCTGTCCCTATCGCGGTGACGTTGTCAAGAGTATCATCAAAAACGGTGGATTCCTGGTCCAGAGCGATAGTCGATTGATTGCCGTCGATCCTGACAGGATAGTAGACTGTAGCTGCTCTGAGCGTGCAGTTCTGTACCGTTATGTGGCCAACGCAACTCCCCGTCGATGTCGGTACTCTGTATTGCGTATCGAGCCGCATGACACCGCTTATAAGAGACCACCCGAACGCGATGATAAGGGCATCTACTTGTGTGGACCTCACACCTTTTGAACTATCGTGGAGCTCTGAGTCGAAGTCGAAGGATGTGGACGAGCAGTTGACCGCAAGGCCTGCAGCACGTAGTCGACCATGGCAGATGCCATTACCGGGGCAGCCTGTGTCCTTGACTGAAATTGGTGCGCGGTCATAGAATTGCTAACAGGGATTAGTTCGAATCTGACTCGTGAGTCACTGGATTAACAGGCTTACCTGCACGATATTGGCAAAGGAGGTAGTCAGGAAGCCTGGTTCGAGCTGCCGTCCAGCGATATAGCCTGTTGCTGAGCTAAGGAATGTCGTGCTATTGATTTTGAACATCGCAGGCGATGTGACCTCGTCTTGAGATATGCTCGAGCCCCGTTGCAAAAGCGGTCCATTGGCAGGCGTTAT
>KZ111141.1:1646552-1721801 GCA_002077045.2 Rachicladosporium sp. CCFEE 5018
CTAGACTTGCCGTGGCTACAGTAGCACGCATAACCACTCTATGAGTCGCGAACGTGTGTCCACAGTAGTACCGTACAGTATGACTAGCGCCTTTCGGCAGGATAGACTCCTGGAGGGTCCAGATACGCCTGAACCAGGGCCGGCTGGCAATCTCGTAGTAGTCTCGCCAGGCTTGCATGTCGTAAAGCATAGGATCAGGATCACCCTTGTCCTCACGCTCATGCTGATCTGCGATAGCGATCATCAGTCTCATGCCCCTTTCAGAGCCTGGCAGCGCCTCCCCAAGCCAAATGATAGCGCCTTGGGCATTGCCGTAGATCTGATGCATCAGAGACACTTGACTTGCCCGCTCGCTGTCATTGCCCAAGTCGATGCAGATCGAGTCGATCCATAGCCATGGCGAGTCGCGAAACTCAGGCTGTTCGCACACCAACTGCAGTACGCCGTAGGCTGAGCGCAGGACCTCGAAAGGTGTGCCATTGAGCCGAATGGACACAGTATCGGCCGGATCGCCCCATACATACGATGCAGGCGTGTAAGCTGGTGTCTCACTTGCGTTGAGTTCGAAGCTTCTTAAGATACCTACAATGGGACCACTGTCGCCACGATGCACTCGCAGAAGGCGTATAGAGTGATCAGTTCCGAGAGGCTGATGCGGAGCCATTGCGAAGCATTGAGCAGTCGACTAGGTGACGATCCTAGCACACTCCGTGCATATCGACGGTGATCACGTGGCCGCAGAAGTCATGAACGCGATTCGTCGTCCCTGATCATACCGGTGCGGTGCTACTAGGCCACATAGCAGAGGTCATGCTCGATCGTCTCTGGATTGAGATGGCACAATATCATGACTCCCCACGAGCACCGGTCGAAGATATCGATGTGCAAGGAGATGCACGACGCGCGACTGTGTTGCGCAATACAATGCGGAGGATTTTTAATAAGGTGAGGTCTGCCGGTCGGGCAGTCTACCACCAGGGTCAGCCTTACAGCTCGTAGCCAGGAACAGTAACGCCACCCGTGCTATTTGTGGGTCGATCCCAACGCGAACCCTGTCTTCCGCTTCAGCGGCAAAATCTTTTGCGTCGGCGTGGTCCATCCGGGCAATTGACCGCCAGTCTTCTCCATATTCTGTGGGTCTGATGGGATTCTGTGGGATCCTCGCCACGCCTGGCGCGTGAAAGATGGAACTAGAGCAACAGAGATTGCCGATGCGCCACTAATCAAGCATTCAGTCTTCACCGATTCTGGCCTGTGCACAAGAAACGGGCAGGAGAAGATTACGGGTAGTACACGTTTCTTATATGAGCGGCTGGCCAAGCTGGACACTTTTTTCGTTCCATTTCACTCATCACCAGCAACGCTCTTTCCGTACCAACACCAGCACTCACGCCATCTCCGCAACACATTCGCTCAGTAACAAATAACCCTCCTACCAACTCCTGATCTACCTCGACGCAACACACCAGATCATCACCAATCGCCTCCCAAACACAGCTCCAGCCAACAACATCAGACGTCATGTCCGCAGTTTTCAAGTCCCTCACCATCTTCAGCGGTCTTGCCATTACCGGCGCCGCAACCTACCACACCGTCCGCTCAGGCGCAGATTTCAGCGTTGCCGCGCTCAAGGCGTCGGAGGCCGGTATCGAGAGCAAAGCTGCGCTGCCCAAGCCCAAGCTGTAAGTCCTGCTAGCGTTCGTAGAGATGTAGAAGAAGCAATGACTGACTCTGAGTCACAGTCCCTCGGAGCTTTGGCACTTCACCACCAAGGGCGGCTTCTCGCTTGGTAACGCAGCATAAGCGAAGAGAGAAAGATCGAGCGACCTCGATGAAATGGCACGAAGGTGCGAGGTGGTTCATCACCGAAGTGGAGTCTTGATTCATGTTAGCACATTGGGTAGAGTGGCATTGCATCGGCCCAAGAGCTGGGCCATAGCATGGGGCGTTTTTGCATTGCATCGGGAGCGTGGGTAGTACGCCCAGGTAATGGACCTACAGAGATACATGACACAGACCGGGATGGGGCAGGACGTTCGAGAGAGCACTAGCACTTTCGAATGAGTATTGGATGCGCCTGGTGTCGGATAATAAACATATGACACTTGCATCGATGCCTCCTCCGGTAGTATTACAGTGACGGCATATCGAAAATGTACGAGTTGGATCATCATCCGGGTTGACTGCGGTGAAGCCTTGATGGCTCTAACGCTGCCACTACTTCCTCCACCGCGGCAATTTTGAACCGTGAACCTAAGCTTGCTCCCGAAGCCTCTCACGGATGCTAATGTAAAGCTAGGCTAAGCCAGCCATGACGAACACTCCGTTGTCCACGTTCCATATGGTCGGAGAAGCGAGGCTGTATCACGCGGCCACATAGCCGTTGCTCGGAGCACTCTTTAGCGCAAGCAAACTGTACAGCCCTCCGACGACAGGTCTAGCGATGAAGGTGATCCCAGGGGGATAGCTATCCTTCTGTCAGTCTCTGCACTCGTGCAGCCGGTTGCTGGAGATCACTTACTTCCCGGTCACTGTATCGTAAAGATCCGTGAAAGCGAAATTCGTAGGTGTCACACCTAGCCATTTCGCAACAGTCGAGATGAACTCGGTCTTTGTGTCTTGGGAGGCGATGGCGGCGCAGAAGAGCTCCCAGTCTTCTGTGTTGCTTGGTCAGCTGTGTCAGGAGTGCCAAGTGGCTAAGAGGCTGTACTTTTCGTGTAGGTATGCCTTGTGTCAAGTGGCTGTGACCTACGCTTGCGGAAAGTTGCCAGCCTCCTGTTGGATGAAGAGTGGGTCGAGCAAATACTTTAAGATCGACGGGTTGAGGTATATCGCGATTGGGTGGAAAGGAAAGATGACATCGACAGTCTGGACGTTACCATCGGATGAGATCTCCTTCAAGAAGACCCAAGGCTCCGTGGGTGTATTGGTCCCCTCGAGTGCGCCAAAGGCTTGTCGAGTGGCGAGCGAAGTCAAGTTGAGATAATCTTGGCCACCAGCTGCTACCGAGTCGGAGGCGATCTTGTTGTCGAGAGATGTGGCTGAGGAACTTTCCTGTCTCATAGTCGTCGAAGAAGAACTTGAGCTAGAAGGGAGTAAATTAGCATCGGTACAGCTATCATCTGCAAATAAAAACGTACCGCATCGGTGTCGCTCGAGAAGTAGCTGGTCCAGAGCGAGGGCACAGCTTGCAACCCGTTCGCGCCAAGGAACTGCATCGCATTCTGCTGATGCAAGCTCAATTGAAACAACATACTTTGACTCGTCGATCCAACAGAGCCCAGGTCTCTGCTGAAACCGAATACAACGTAGTCTTGATTGACCGGGCGGTAGTCCGTATCGGCAGTGTTAGCCAGATAGCCGTTGGTAACGAATTGCGAGCGCACTGTTGCATCGGCGCCAGACTGATGTGTGAGACTTTCCACGTTGGAAGTCGAATAAAACCAGTTTCCCCACTCCGCCTGCTGGTTGATCTCCGAGGACTCCTGCTGCTCCTGTCTAAACACCTAATGGTATGCAACACCTCCAGCATTAGCATTGGCAGGCGGACGCCACTTGTTGTGAGGAAAGCTGCTGCGATTGCCTCCGTGGCTTGGCCGCTTGCCTTGCCCGGCTGCATGAGTGTACTCTGGAGGATGTGCGACGGACGTGGGTACAGCGAACGCCGTCTTGGTGCTGTATGTCTTGAACGGGTGTGAGGCAGACCAGCTGGCGCTCGACGGTCCGGGCCAGGAGTGAGGCTGGGGTTGATCCTGTATGACGCCATAACCCCGTTGCGCGGTAGCTGATCGATCGCCGCTGACCTACTCGGCGGAGATGTCGGTGTATATTTGCACGTCATGCTGCTTGCCATCCACAGACTGGACGTCGACCTCCATGTAAGAGTACGGCAGGGATGATCTAAGCAGATCGTCTGGAGCAACCGGGCTCAAGAAGGTGATCTTCATTTGCACCTGGCCAAGTACATCCATAGTGAAGGTGCTTCTCGTAGACGTGTACTCGAAGGTAGTCTGATTGACGGACAGAGTAGTCTGTGTCGGCTGACCCATCCAGATACAAGTGGCATTGTCGACGCGAAATAGTCCAGTCCAGCCTGTGACCGCTCCACTATCTGTAGTCAGTGTCTGGTCCGCATTCAAATTATCCTTACGTACGCCCAAAATGTCGGCCATTGTCCAGCAAGATAGCCGCCATTACCTGCATCACTGCCTGCCTGCTGCCATGTGCTCATGTAGGGACTTCTGACGGCGAGAGGGATCGTAGGAGGACGAAGAGGGGAGAATGTCGACTGCGCGACGCAAAAGCCCGCCGACACAGCAGGGAAAGATGTCAATGCTAGCATACTGTTGACTGGAGACTGACGGAGGAACATACAATCGCCGATGAGACTCGGAGCGATTTGCGAGGCATCTTTATTGCCATACTTACTCGAGCTAAGGTCAGCAGGAAACGTCAAGCGCGTGCCTGACGTGCGTCAGGAACAAGAACTCAGTCCTGCGGTGCTTCCTGTTGCGGCCACTGCAAGGGACGACCCCGTCATGCGGCCCCTCTTGCGCAAGCGTTAGCCTGCCGTACCCAGGGCTTAAGACTGGCGGATGCGAGCCACTGAAACGTTTGAGGAATCGTGGTGGAGAGCAAATCGAGTTACTCCCAGTCAACAGCAACGCAATCGCGCGCGGCTCACTCCAATGTACTAGTTGAGCTCGAAAGGGAATTGCGTGTACACGACAGTTCAGTCAAATCACACTCTAGTGCCAGGGTCGATACTGAAGTCACTCAGACTTTGGTGGCTGCGACTTTGTGGAGCTTAAGTTTGCTTGTGAATTGACAAGGTTACTTCAGTGCGGGGTGCGTCTCCGCTCCACCTGATATTCTCCCAGGGACTTGCATGGTGCAGGTGGGTATAAATGATAATTGCAAGTCAACGGTCAGGATGTCAAGTCGTGTATCATCGTCATCGTAACCAGTACTGAGAGAACGCGGCCGGTCCGGCCATCAGATTGACTATGAGCGAGTCCGTCTCATACTAGTAGTGCGTCTGGGCTCTCGTGGTATTGCGGTCAGGTGCCCTACGCCGTGGCTGCCACGCGCACAGCCAACACGTCGTGAGAACGTGTCGTGAGGTGTGAGGCTCAGACACGACGGCTGGTGGTGTCGCAAGGGAACAGGTAATGGTCCTGCCTCACGCCGTGAAGTGTACCACCGAGAAACTCAGCCAGCTGCCCACAACGCCAATCGCGCAGTAGGACGAGGTGAACATGAGTGGTAAGAACTCGTACTTGGCACCAAAGATCATGTGGTGTAGCAGAGAAGTGTAGACCATCAGAGGCACGGCGAGTGCGGTGTACAGCAGCGAGAAGCGATCCAGTAGGAAGACTCGAGGCTTCTCGGACCTATGACTTGTCAGCAGACATTCCAAGTGCGACCTGGCCCTTTGCCCCACGTACGCAGGCACAAGCTTATCGAACGTCAGCAGGAAGGCGATCAACCAAACTAGCGTATAGACGGTCTTCGCAGGAAACTCCTGCACCGTGAACAGCAACGGGAACAGGCTAACATGACCCGCTACAGCCAGCGGTCGGAATGCGCCGAAGTATCGCCGATCCTTGAGTGCGATCAGGCTAAAGGGCACAATGACTAGCAAGATGGCCTTCTCGTGGACATGCCAGCCAAACAAGAAGGAAGCATAGCCACATAGCGTAAGTGTGGCGACGAAGTTGTCCCAGGAAGGCTGGAGGAAGAGCTTCAGCAGTGCCGGCTACAAGTTGTTAGCGAGAGGTCAATGCGAGAGACGTGGACTGCCTACGATCTGAGCTGCCAATGTCAGTATGAAGGTCATCCGAGGCGTCACTTCAGGTAACACTGCAAATGAGGTGTCTCCAACAAGACCGCGAGTGACGCTATTGACTGCATCCGAATTGATAGATAGCTTGAGGTATGGCGCGACTAGACAATATCATCAGCGTGAGACGTGCACCGGATACCGGCTGACTCACGATAGATGAGGATTCGGTCGCTGAACGAGTAGATGGCCCATACATTCGGAGCCCAATACGCATGGCAAAGTCCTCTGGAGAATGGAAAGAGCCGGGCTAAGACTTGTGGCATTTGTTCCCAGTAGACGAATGGTCCGAATGCCAGTGCGAACACTGCAGCGATACTGACACCGAGCTTGATGCAGTTCGCGAACTTGATGTCGAAGACCGATCGAGGGCCAAGGCAGTAAGTTCGTAGCAAAAATGCAAAGTATGCAGGCGCCAGATACAGGTAGATATGCTTGAAGCAAAGCAAGACAGCGAACATGATGCCACTGAGTAGTAGAGTGGACTTCTTCCGAGCCAAGACAATCGACCAGATCAGAACGCCATACATGAAGCCATTGTACTGGAAGTGGATGTGGTCAATAATCAAGAGTGCTGGCGAAAGCAGCAATGATAGGGCAACGGCATGGGCTTGCTTTTTGGTTGCTGCTGGAGATGACTGCACGAAGCTGAGGCCGGTCAGTGACATTTCAGGGAAGAACACAGGAAGTCGTACGCGTATAGACTGTACACCAGCATGAGCTCCGTGAAAATGACCGTCGCTCGCTGGAAGTGAATCGTCTGCCAGCTGTCGTACTCAAGATTGTTGATCTGGAGCATCGCAGCATCGACATAGCGCGCAACTCGGCCCAAGACCCACTCGAAGTGTGCGAAGAAGGGAGGGTAGTCCAGCGTCCATTCTGACGTCTCCTGGCATGGGTTCAGTGCTGTCAATGGACCGGGACGAGCTGATTGTACATACTTCGAAGTACCACTTATCGATGGGCAGAGAATGCGTTATGGCTAACCAATTTCTGTGCACCTCGAAGTCTGTAGACTTGCTATTGACCGTCAGCTCGCTGCGCTTCTTCGTCATCCAACGTGTGTGACTTACTACGCTGGCCAAAGTAGGACCTTCAAGCTCGTCGCCACGACAGCACATTGTGCCAGGGTGGGATATTGGTCCGCCATCAAAGCACAGCGATCGACTCACTCCAGGACCGTCACCATTGAGCGGTAGTGCACTCATTCAGGACACATTATCGGCAACGCAGAAGTGAGGTTGGCCTTGGCGGGCACTCTACACGTCCAGTCGCGTCGTCCCAAAGCGGCCACTTCCGCCCATATCTCGATCAAGAACCTCACTTGTTCGTGCAGATAATCTGATCACCAATGTCACCGGCGTGAGAAGATCGAGCTCCCGTTATGGGTGGATAGGCATCATGTCGACAGCGGTGCACCGCACTAGCACCCCGTCGCTCTCTATCCCGGCAACCCAAAACACAGCTCCGGTACTGGAGTTCAATTGCTTATACACGCACGATATTAGACGAAAGCAGAAGCGATGGCAAGATGGCTTTCTCCGCTTCCACACGTTCAACAAGCGGGTCATGGTTTATGATGTGCCCAGGAACTTCATTGGAGATATGCATTGGGCGAGCGCAGAGGCAATGCAGGAAGGAGATGAGGTGATGTTGGAGAAGAAAAGAGTGCTGGTAGAGGTTGCTCAAAGTGTGGGCAGGACTGCGACGGATCTTACGGAGCTAAGGGCAAGCACAAAGAAAGTCAGACCGCAGACGACCAGTTCGCCCGTTCGAGGTGCTGTCAATACACCAGTGAGAGCAATGGCGCCACCTCCTACAAGACCCATGACTGCACATACGGGACCGCAGCTGAAGCATCGATCACTAAATGCGCTGCTGGGAGCGCCGAAAGGAGCCTCAGGCCGAGCTGCACCTCCATCAAAGTCTCCCTTCGAAGTCAGACAAGGAGACATGGAGAACGCAGAGTGGGAAAGTGAGCGACCTGCAAAGCGATCACGGACGGAGACATGGAGCGTGACACGGACGACGACAATTCCAAAGGCGAGAGTACCACAAGAGGCGCCACTGTGGCAACGCACTGCAGACGTAAGGAAGGCAGGCGCAGGAAGCAAGAAGAAGAAAGCCGCACCAGCCGCTGACCAGCAGAGGCTCGGGACGAAGGAGATCATCGACCTATCTGATGACCTTGATGTACCTTCTTCTGCGTTCCTGCCTGGCTTCTCTAGCGATGCGATCATGCCACCCTCGTCGCCCGCCAAGGAAGTGCCGGCCGCTAAATGTGCGACAGCATCTGCTCCAGCGAAACAGCAAGTTCCCTTAGCCATAGCTCGCTCAAGCTCCCCGGCTTTTCAGACCCAGCATGCACCTGAACGGAGGCGCGACAGGGCTGTTCAGTCTGACAGGTTAGAGCAGCCTGCAGGAACTAGGGCAGAAGCTCTCCGCGCGAAGAAGCCAAGCAGACAAAATAGAAGCAGTCCGAAGCACGTCGCACCGCCATGCCTGCCACCCAGCACCGACCCAAGCACAACGCTTCGCATGTCCACCAGCGCTTCGAGGAAGAAAACGCTGGCGTGCATTGATCAGCTGCCGAAAGCAGCACCTGTTGGCTCAAAGTCGGCGGGCTCCCGTCAAACGACAGAGCCAATTACAACTTCACAAGTGCAGAATAAGACACCGGGAGAGAAGCTAAAGGGACGTCTCGCCAGGATTGAGCGTAAGAAACAGCAACGAGCGCAAGATCTGCAGGCTGTGGTTAACGATGCTGGCGATGATGCAGAGCTTGACACGAACGATACTCTCAATGCGGCAGCGGAGATCAGTCGACTGGACCAGACGCTGTTGCTACATAGAGACTCAAGCCCGCGGACTGAGCATGCAGCTGGCGCGACAGAGATCAACGACTTGTCTGAGCGAGACCGCCCACCTGATCCCTTTCCAGCAGATGTAATATCGATTGAGGCAATCTTGCCGTCTGCCGATACGGGACTTCGAAGCGCGTCAATGAGACAGTCTAGATCCTTTCAGCGAGTGTTGTCGGAAGGCAGTACCACAGCACCGAAGCGCATGCCTGGTGCACCCGTTCGCTACACCCCGTCGCCTACTAGGCGCTCAATGGCAAGCGTGCGGCAACCCAGCCGTGCTTCTGTCACACCCGTAGCCAGGGCTGTAAAGGCGCCACCAGACATTGCAATCACATCAGACGCTCCAACCGGCGTCGAGGAGATCACTCATGCACCTCAGAAAGCAGCCACCACCGCGAGACCAATGTTACATCCCCAGGCGAGGGAGACCTCGCCGGCAAAACCGAAGGCGGCACCCAAGCGTAAGGGTATTGGGCGCAAAGAGATTCGCAAGAATGCAGCAAGTTGCTTCCAGCCTGCCCTTGACACCACTGCTAACGGTACTGCGACTGTCGTCCTAAGCAAGCCTTTCCAGGCGCCTAAAACACCTGCAGCCTTTCAACCCCCACCCGAGCCGAAAGATATTGGACCATGGAGTCGTGATGCCTATGATCTGTTCACATGGCGACCTCCTGGTTGGTGTGAAGAGGACTGGCGGCTGGCGCCGGGCGGCGATGGTGATGCTGCATAGTCGGAGGGTCTGGTCGCCGCTGATCTAGCTTGCCAGGGCGCGCTCAGACGCATCGCAAATGTCGCATAGGCGTATAGCTTCTAGTTCGAAACAGCATGCACTTCATAGCTTATCAAGCAGCTTCCGCTTCCTTCGCTCCAGCAACTCAATCTCCACCTCCGCGCTCGTTGGCAGGTTCCACACTACTCCATCCCCAGCATCCCCAGGCAGCGGCTCCCACCCCTCGCCCATCGCTTCCTCATCCTGCACCATCAGCCCCTCGAATGCCTCCCTCTCTTTCTCCCTTTCATACGCCAGCAGGACTCCATCATCCTCCTCGAGCCCATACCCATAGTACCCAGCATCCACCCGCCTTCCCAGCTCCCTCCTCACATCCCCCTTGCTCTTCCCCTCCTCCCCCTCTCCAGCTTTCGGTCTCGTAGCAGCCTCAATCAACTCCTTCACCCCAGGCAACTCCCTCGCCCTTCCAAAATACCTATACCCCTTCCCACCGCCCTCAATAACCCTCCCCTCATCATCCGTCACCCGTCCCCCACCTCGCATGTAATTCGGGCCGCCCAATTCCTTGATCCGAATCTCCCATTGCCACTTCTCCCTGAACAGCTTATTGAGTTCATCGTTGATATCGCGGATCTGGTAGTCTGATAGCGCCGGGTCCTGAATTTTGGAGACTTTGCGGGAGATTTCTTTGAGCACTGTGCCACGCCAACGCTCGCAGATGGGGACGTTGGTGAGTGTTGAGATTGCTTTGGGGCGCCGGGTGCGGGTTGTGTCGATGAGGCCTAGGTCTTTTGCTTGCTCTTCGCGGAAGCGGAAGAGCATTGATTGCGCTTTCTCGGAGTTGCGGGCCATGATCGCGGTTGGAGAGGATGATTGAGTTTGGCGAATCGCAAAACGAGGCTGTCGATGTGAACGTCGACGTAACCAGTTCCGTCTATCATGGAAATTGTTTGAAGCTCTGCAATGACACGGCACGTGCGCGCTGTCACGTGGCAGCAGCAGGAAAGCCGTGTCTTGGCATGTGATAAGCTCCTTCCTCACTCAGCCCTCGTCTCAAACCTCACTTCTCTCTTCTCCCTTCTTCAGAGCAACAAAATGTGGATCGACGTAGCACCAGATCTCGGTAGAACGTCGTATGTTCACTCGGACGGGACTCCACTGATTGCGCCTGTCGATGTCCGACTCCGAACACCAGCAACGGCATTGACCGACCTGTCAGCGATAAGGAAGGCGGAGCATTCACTCTTTCGCCGGTGTTCTCACGACGTAGATAATGCAGGCCAAGACATGCGCGCATTGTTGCCCACGCCCTTTTGTACGGGCTAGGAAGCAATCGTGCCGACGATCGCTATGGATTGGACTTTGTTTCTTATCAGACAGCATGTATCCAATCTTACCAGACAGCATGTATCCAATCTTACCAGACAGCATGTATCCAACGGTGGTACCCCTTCGGATGTTACCTCACAACGCTTGGCAGAGGAGCCATCGATATCGAAGGACATAGCCTGACCCGGTGTGTCACTATCTTGTCAAGCATTACTACAGATTATGCCGTGAACCAAGGGATGCTTCGCGAGAGCGACGTGAGGGTGCGGATGGTACAAAGGCTTGTGTGGTAGGTAGGTGCTGTATCTCAAGGTCTCTCGTGGGCAACGTTTGTACGGCTTCTCACTATGCTGCTCAAGTCTATCACAGCTTTAGTCGCTTTTGCAAGTATTGCGAGAGCCACTGCTATTCGCCGTTCGGAGATAATAACGTTCCAAGATGGCATCGTTGCCGAGGCCGGTGGCATGCACAATGTCCATATTACTTACAATGCTCCTCTAGACGGCAAGTTGTCAATTCACTATGGGTCCTGCGACGCAGTCTCGGCGTCAGATTGCCGCCATCAACTCGGTCGTACCCATGTTGGTGACCACCGTCTGGCCCGAAGACACGCCGCTCACCCTGCTCAGCGGCCAGGAAAGTTCGTATGGCTGCCGCCTGTCGATATCACCACGGATGGATGCCTGCATGCCTTCTCCAGCGGAGTTCTAGTCGGTCGCTCCTCTCCGGTCACAGTCAAGCATCGCAAGGAGCGCCGCTGGACTGCCGCGGCAGATATCATGGATGCTGAGGGTCCTTGGTTCGATGGTGTCGCCCATCTGCAGGAAAAGGAACCTGACCAGATCTTCGTCGCAGCAGCCAAGTCAAAGACTATTGGCATCCTAGGTGGCGGTATGTCCGGCTTGATGACCGCACACCTACTCGACTCGGTAGGATTCAATGACTGGAAGATCATTGAGGCCTCGGGCCGGATCGGTGGGCGAGTTCATACTAGCTATCTCAACGGCACCAAGCCGGAAGAGTATCAGTACCAGGAGATGGGCCCCATGCGCTTCCCCGGAAGCATCACGTACCCTGAGACAAATGACACCATACAGATCCTCGATCACCGAATGGTCTTTCAGCTCGCCGACGTCTTGAATGCTCAGAACGGGCCGGAATATGCGGTCAAGTTCAGCAAATGGATCCAAGCCTCCGCCAATGCACCGTCCTCGACATCCACTCGCCGTCCAGATGGGACACTTCCGGGCTCAGCAGAGGTCAAGGCCGATCCGTCATATCGATCCAACGCCACCCTGGCCTACGTGAACGCTACAGAAGTCGCTGCAGCCTCGGGCGCCTATGACACCTGGACCGATCTCGACGAGACGAAAATTGCGGAGATTGCGACGAATGTCTACCAAGCTCACAAAGCAGCAGTTGAAGATGGATACTTCGACTTCTCGGAAGCTGGCTACCTGCGCTAAACGCTTGGCTACAGTAAGAACACTACCGATCTCGTTGATGATATCACGGACAACAGCCCAAACTGGCTCTACGACAGCGTCTACTTCAGCGCTACAGACTGGCGTACTATCGACAAAGGCCTATTCCAGCTCCCGAGAGCTTTCGGGCCACAGGTGCTTCATCGTACGATGTTCCACACATCCGTGCAGGGCATGAAGTACAATGGCACCACCGAAAAGGTAACTGTCCAATACCGCAACAAGAACCTCTTCGACGTCGCCCCCGAAACAATGTCCTTTGACTACGCCATTGTAGCCGTGCCATTCTCCAAAGTCCGCCTCTGGAACCCAATGCCGGCCTACACCTCCCTCCTCACCCGCGCAATCTCTCGCCTGAACTACGATCCCTCCTGCAAAGCAGCACTCCACTACAAATCCCGCTTCTGGGAGCACCTCGAGTACCCATCATAGGTGGCTGCGTTAGCTGCAACATCCCTGGCATCGGCTCTGTCTGCTACCCAGCTTACACGCTGAACGCTACTGGACCGGGCGTGATTCTTGCGTCCTACGCCTCAGGCACGCCAGCACGTTCCCTTGGCGCGCTGGCGGAGGAGGAGCATGTGGCGCTCGTACAGCGGGCGATGATTGAGATTCACCGGGATATCGCGAGGGAGCAGTACACGGGCGCTTATGATCGGATTTGCTGGGAGAACAATGAGTTCCAAGCTGGAGCTTGGTGCGGGCCGGAGGTTGGACAGCAGGATCTGTATCTACCGGCCTACTTCCAGACGGAGCAACATACGGTATTTGTGGGGGAGCATACTAGCTATACGCATGCTTGGATTTGGTTAGTCCTGCTTGGGCCATCGAGTAGCGGCACACGCTGACTGACACTGTTTCCCTAGGTCAGCTCCCGAGTCCGCAGTCAGAGGCACAGCTCAGCTGTTGCTCGACATGGGACTTGTAGAGGAGGCGAAGGAGATCACGGAGTTCTGGATGGCGTGGTGGATTACGATGTAAGGCTGACACGGAGTGACGAGCAGGAGCCTCTTCATCACTGTGAGAAGGCTGAGTGACCGTATGTTAAAGAGGGAAGGGAAACAGATTGGCAGGAGAAGCTCGCACTCATATGAAGGGTATGCCGGTCGGCACCCTCGCTCTATATGATTCGTACTCTGTGCCGTAGAACTCGACTAGCTTCTTCTCTTCCCCTACACTTAACGTCAGCACGGGTCACTTGAGCTGAGTATGCCCTTCGCACTTACCTCGTATGCGATCACTGAAGAACTTCCACAACACAAGTGCGTATGCTACCAGGCATAGCTTGTTTCCTACCAGTAATTGCGTCCCCAATGCCCACCAGAAGAATCCGAAGTACGACGGATGTCGACTGACACCGTAGATCCCTTCGGTCACAAGCTGATGGCCCTCTTTTCGCGCTTGCTGTGGGATGTGGTTGAAGTTCGTCCCAGCACTTGCCATAGCTGTGCTTCGAACGGTCTGGCCCACGATCACCACTAGCAGCCCGATCACCGCCACGAAGGGCCCAGATAGCCAGGCTTGCCATTTTGGGAAGATCAGATGCGAGAGCAAGATCTCCAATGCAGCACATGTATGAGCTACGTTATACGCCGTGCCGTTGCTGTAGATCAGATAGCTGCTGGCCTGTGCTGCGGGCGTGTTGAAGCGTGCTGTGGTCCAGAACTCGAGGAAGTGGAACAGGGAGAGGGAGCCGAGGAAGGCGAAGAAGCGCCACAAACCGTTCCCAGAGTATACGAGTTGCGGTGCGATGATGATGGAGGCTGCAAGCGCGGAGCCAGTCCAAAAGCCTTGAAGACTGATCAACGACAGGGAGAGTTGGCCGGATGGTAGAAGCTCGGGATCAAAAGGCGTCTTTGAGGCATTGGTGTGAGTGACGGGTGTGATGTCGCCCTTATCGAAGGCGTAGGAGACTGCATCGTCTTCATTGGCAACCCTCGCATTTCGTGCTGCTGTGGCGTTGCTGATCGCTTCGCGGCTATTCGCTTTGGCCGCGGTTGTGTCTGACGGCCGCGAGGCGGACGATGAGCTTGACGGACGCGCCATGATCGTGACTACAGCAGTGCTTATCGAACGCCCATGGACACGCGACGACTGACGCTACATGACAACATATGGAATGTTAACACTGGGCACGTGAAACATACAATGAACGCATGCGTCTGAGCGGGAACAATCTTAAGCTTTCGAGATGTTTCGGCAGTGACAACCGAGCACGGACCGAGATCCGCTGTTGCGTCACCTTCCTTGACGACCTGCAGAGGAGACTTGCATGTGCTTGACCACCGCCAATATGGTACGGTGGAAGAGGTTACATCGCCCCTACAAGCTTGAGCAGTTCTTGAGTGTCAGCTGCTTCAAGCCAACAACTGAGATGGTCCAGCCAACTGCGCGACCATGCCGTCAATTGCGGACACGAAGCGCCAAGTGAAGGACACGCTCAACGCGGAGCCAGACCACGATGCCATACTGGACAGTCTACAAGACGAGATCGACCGGCACAATGAAGCTGCTGCACGTGACAAGCAAGACCGCTCGATGCGAAAGCGTAGACATGGCGTCGACGAGTCTGAGCGACAAGAGCGGAAGGAGCGCCACTTGCGCTTTCGCTTCAAGTCTGGGGTAAAGGAGCCTAGGCGCGAGAAGCGGCGTAGGCACACAGAGCGCCGTGCATCTGACTCTGTGGAAGATGTGACGGCCGCACATCCGTTTCCACGCGAGCCAGCGGACCCTGATGTCAAGCTCTCCTCAAATACAGCCGCCTTCCAGACCTCTCTATTCGATGCTCTAGCCGATGACGAAGCAGCGCAATACTGGGAGTCGGTATACTCTCAGCCGATCCATGTCTACAGTCGACCGACATTGCAGACTCCGACAGGTGAGTTGGAGAGCATGGACGACGAGAGCTATGCGGCGTATGTGCAACGGAAGATGTGGGAGAAAGCGCATCCAGAGGTGGTGATCGAGCGAGATAAGCGAGCGAAGAAGCTGCAGGAGGAGGCAGAGGAGAAAAAGAGGAGGAAGAAAGAGTTCGCAAGGGACAGAGAGCGGGAGGCTTGGCGCAGACATGGTGCCGCGAGGGATGATAGTGGAAGCAAGCCAGCTAATGGCTACGAGTACACATTCGACTTCGCAGATGGCCAAAACAGCGCTGCAGATTCGAAGAAGGACAAGGCTAAGTGCGAAGATTATATCGAGGCCTGGAAGGTATACCTCGATGCTTGGGATCAGCTGCGGGGCCGACTGGATCGTCTATCCGCAGAGGGAGCAGACTCGAAGCCCCATCGAAAGGCATCCGCGCTCATACCATGGCCTACGCTCCTGCACAAGCCAGCCATCAAGTCGAATATCGAAGCCTTCATGCGGTATATGCCAGTATCCGCGGATGGCAAGACGAAGATGCAGCTCCTGAAGGTTGAGCGAGTACGCTGGCATCCTGATAAGGTGCAGCAGCGCTTCGCCGGAGCCGTAGACGAAGGCACGATGAAAGTTGTCACTGGCATATTCCAGATCATCGACGCGATGGTCGAGGAGGAGAGAAAGCTCAACATGTAGATGAGTGTACAGTGTTAGTCTATCTTCTTGGGAGGCAGTCTCGCAACAACGACGTCTACCATCTTCTGCAGTCCACTTACTCTTTCCACTCTGCTCTTGCATAGAAACAGCTTGACGACCGGCCATGCGTGGATCCACCCCTTCTCTTCGTAAGACTCGACTTTACCCCCACTTTTGTTGAGTAATGCTACGAGATCTCTCGCTTCTGGCGCAAAGACTTCTTCCGCACCGTAGATGAAGTACCAGCCTTGCGTTGGAGATGCCCTTCGCCACCAAGATAAGTCCTGACATTTACCAGGCGAGACCATTGCATCGTCGGCAGAGGCATTCGTGCCGATATATTGCTGGCCGTAGAGGCGCAAGCTATCCGCGTCCAGATAGTCTGAGGGCGTGTTGCGGTTCTTGGATGAAATGATCGCAGTCCACGGCGATATCGGGATTGCAAGACCTGGCATCTTGTTGCGAAGCGAAGTATAGTTCGATAGACAAAGCAGTAGTGACAGGATCAATGTTGCGCCTGCTGAGTCGCCCGCAAGAACGATGCGCTCGGGTGAAGGCGCAAGGGTGAGCAGCCATTTATAGCCAGCCAATGCTTCCTGAACTTGCGTCGGATAAGTAGCCTCAGGTACAAGCGTGTACTCCAGCGCGAAAAGCGCCGGGTTCTCGTAACCTGCTGCCTTTAGTAGATCCAGCCAAGCCATGCAGAACTCCATGTAGAAGTAAGCACTTCCCATACTGAACCCGCCGCCATGACAGTAGTAGACCACAATATCGGGGCGTGCAGTCTCGTCGTGGATCATGTAGATTCCCGTGAAGCCTTCCCGGTGGATCTCGTGCCAGTGCGTTGGACATCGTAGGTCGCCATTGCGGAGGAGACGGAAGTAGAAGAAGGGAAGGGCGACGGGTTTCGAGAAGAAGACTTTGCCTATCGAGGCGGGAATGCGGGCGAAGGCGTAGCGGACGCAGCGGACTACGAGGTCCTGGAAGAGGGTTGCTTGGCGGACGAAGGGGCTCTTTTGGTCATGGCGGGTGAAGTAGCGTTCACGCACGAGTTGGTAGGGCAGTCGGAGGACTGGTGAGTGTCAATGATGGATTGGATGAGTGATATTTCTGGTAGTTCATCAACCTACGTAGGAATGGCAGTGCGGTGAGACCACACTTGATGGTCTCGAACAATCCGACTCTGAGTGGCAACTGGGGAACGAGACACAAGAGAAAGACGATGCAGTCTGACCATGCTATTTGATCGAGAATCATGGTCCCCCGTGGGAGCAAGATCAATTTTTCGATAATAAAAGCTTGGTGGTGGTGTATGAAATGATAATCACCGCCTCTAATCAGTGGACTTCTGCCATTGAGAGCGTTTTGCGCTCAAAAGCCGATGTGTAGCGCACTGTAGCGGTTCCGGCGCAGCTGCTTAGGGCGTCCGATCCGAGAGACTATCGTAGACAGCGATCCTCCTTACGCAGTAACGGTACTTACAGTGGCTACTGTAGAGTAGGTCACCTGGGTCAGGCAATACTGTAGAGTTGGCATTCGCCGCTGGGCCCCGAGATAAGGTAGGGTTCGTGCCGCGCCCGCCGCTAAGATGTCGGTACTTTCCTCCGAGCTCCGTCGCCCATTTCCATTCAGTTTGCCGACACGCGACAACGACTTCGCCGCTACAGTACCTACATGGACTCAACCTACCCTTTACCTTTCCTCTCTTCCATCCTTGCCGAAACCAGGCCCTGCGGTATCACCATTTCCTGATGGACCGACACATTTGAGAATAGCCTTACATCCCAGCGATTGTAGAGAAACTGCTTTACCTCACTTCAATTCATCTCCGCCTGCACCTCGCGCGATTATGGCCACCTTGACGGAGGAAGAGACAGCTTTCGCCAAGTGAGTCGCGACATCGGGAGTACTATAGAGGTCTGACGCAGCTACTGACAAGTGATGCAGAGAGCTGAAGCCCCAAGAGATTCCCGCGAAACTACGATGCGGCATGTGTGATACGCTCGCGGTGAACGCAGTGAAACTGCCATGCTGCGAGACATCGATATGTGCCAACTGTGAGCAACACCAGCCTTCCATCCGCAAGTCCAAGATGCTGACATCCCGTAGGTCAAGCAAAGCTTACGGAGCAATGCCCCATATGCGAGCACAGCCCGGTGTCTGCGGATGCCTGCACTCCTATGAGGAGTCTGCGAATGACTATCAAAGCTCATCTCAAAACGGAGATGAAGAGGCGTGCGGCGGCGGCCGCAGCTGCAGCGCCGCCGCCTCCGAAGGAGCCTACACCAGAAGCTGCACCCGTCCTCGAAGAGCAAGCTCTACCGACGCCGCCAGAAACATCGATTGAGATCATGAACGAAAACCCTATCGCGGAGAACGATGATGAGGGTATGCCGGCAATTGCGGCATCAGTCGTCGAGGGAACGGAAGATGCGGCTATGGTAGACCCAAATACACTCGTAAGCGTGACCGCACACCCTACTTGTATCCACCCTTGACTGACCAATCCCTCCCAGAATGATGGCGATCACATCAACGACAAAGAGGCCGACGACGAGGAGATCGAAGATGACATGGCAGACGACAAGAGCGACATCGAGATCATCACGGAGCGCCCGCAATACGAGATGCAGGCGAAGAGCCAGGTCGAGGAGAGGCAGGAGGACGCACAAAAGCAGGAGGACCAGACTACGACGCTCCCCAACGGCAATGCTCAAGGCAACTTCAACAACTTCAACCAAGCCCAACAAGGCTTTGGCGGCATGGACTTCAACACCATGGGCGGCTACAACCCGATGATGGCAATGCAAGGCATGGGTATGCCCAACTTTGGCATGGGCGGTATGCCAAACATGATGGGTAAGCATAATAAGAAACGAAATCGCCAGCACCACCCAGTAACCCCCTTCCCAGGCATGCCAGGCATGAACATGATGGACCCGACTATGATGATGAACCAGATGGCTCAATTCGGAGGTATGGGTGACATGAGCAACATGATGGCATCAATGATGGGAGGTGCTTATGGAGGGATGCCTAACCAAATGGGTGGCCCGAATGGGTTCGGCAATGCCGCTGGTGGATATAACCGATTCGGGATGAACTACAACCAACAGCAGCAGCAGATGCCTTTCAATAATGCCCGTGGCTTTAATCGTCCGTATGGCCGTGGCTTCCGTGGTCGTGGTGGGTATGGCTTCGATGGTGGTCGAGGCGGGCGTGGCGGTGGCAATGCTTTCAATCAGTTTGGACCCGGCCAGAATCGGTTCCAACAGCAGCAGCAGCAGAACGGCTTCCAGCAAACGGGCCCGCAGAATGAGTTTCACAACGGGTCGCAGCAGCAGGATGTGCCTACCCAATCTATCGAAGACGGATCCGCTGAGCCTGGTGCACGACGTGGCTCTCCGGTCTATGAGTCCATGAAGTCCGCCGATGAGGCCACTGTCGACAATGTTGTGCCACCACGCAGACCGAGCGACATGGATGATACTGACAGGGCAGGTGACGACATTACTAACGCAGTGAACGGTAATGACGAGACAACAACAGGCGATCGTGATGCAGATGTAGCCGAGCCAAATGCAGAGCAGGACGGACATGGTGAGTCCACTCCTGTCACGATGCACAGCAATCCACACTCGGGAAACGATCACACTTCGACGCTCGAGCATGTCGCTGACACCGCCCAAGATATCTCCGTAGACCCGTCGCACGACGACGGAGTCACTCAAGAGCCTGTCACCAAGCTCGAGCCAACCCAGAATGACCAGCAGCAGCCAAATGGCACACATGAACTGCACGCCATCCCGAGCTTCGACAGCCATCAGCAACAGAACCGCCTCAAGCAGCCACCACCGGTACGAGCGATCACTCCACCCATCAACGCGCCGACGGGTCCCAAAGCCATGCGTCAAGGTCTGCCCAATAATGGTCGCTTCTCACGCCCGCAGCCCAGTCAGCCACCTGTGCAGCCGAGTGGGCGCGACAGTCAAGTCCCTACCGGACCGAGCGCTGTGCGTGGCAGAAGTGCGGAAAATGGCGGTCACAAAGATGATCGCGGCAGACACGACTCACGCTCACGATCACGGTCAAAGCACAAGAGCAGGAGACATAGATACGAGGAGGACGATTATGAGTCAGATGCCACATACGAGCGTCGCAAGGAGCGTGAGCGCAGGAAGCGCAAGGAGAGGGACCGTGAGGAGCGTGACGGCGGACAGAGTAACGGCAAAGCACGCTCGAGATCTGCGTCACCTGTAGATAAGTCCTCATCGCGCCGTCACCGTCACCGCGAGGATGAGAAGCGTTCCCGCCGCGAGCGTAGCCGCGACAAGCGCAAGTCCAACTACCGCGATGAAGAGGAAGACGATAGCAGCAGTCGTCGAAAGTCCAAGAGCCATCGCTCCCGTGACGATGGCGATGAGCACGCCCGCGATAAAGACATGAATACGCGCCATAGCTCCCGCCGCGAAGACGACGATCGCAAAGACAAAGATCGCTCATCAAAGCACTCCCGCCACCCCAGTCGCGAGCGCGACCGTGATCGCTCATCTCGTCCTTCGGTCTCCGAGCAGCCGTCCAGCGACGACATCGGCTTCAAGATCAAGGGCTCGCATTCGAACAAGATCAACCCTCGTGGCATGCCGCCTCCATCACGTAGTGGGCGCCATCACAGCACGTCCGAGAAGCCTACCGCTAAGGCCGCTACGTCTTCGGATCCTTATGCCGAGGAGCGCGAGCGTCACAAGGCGGAGCGTGCGCTCAAGGAGCAGCAGCGGCGTCAGAGCACTAGTTTGGGTAAGCGGGAGAGGGAGGAAGAGGGTGGTGGAGGTGGGAAGAAGAAGGGGAGGACTATCAAGGCGAGGTATGAGGATGAGATTGCTGTTGGGGATGGCGAGAGGGAGAGGGAGGCAGGACGGTGGAGTTAGAAGCGTCGCCGGGTTGATGAGGGAGTGGAATTTTGGGGGTAAGTGGTGTGAGAGTGTGGTGGACTTGAGATGAGCACACTGGCGGCAGGGTGCGGACGATCTTTGGAACATCGCGTTCGTTGCAGGTGGAGATGTGAGTTGCACCACGAGTGTGCCAAAGACGAGGGCGAGACCTAGGGACGGGCTGGCGCAAAGCCTGCGACCTTCATGTGTATTATAGACAAAGCCGGGCTGCGTGCTACGGCAGTAAGCTAGCACACCCCGTGTTGAGCTGCTACATATCTTGCAGAAGGATTCCACGTGCACGACTTGTTTCCTCAGTGTCCTCAGCTTTGGACAACCGTAGAGCTTGTGTGAGATCATCAATGATATAGGTAGGCGATGACATGTTGTCCAGGGGCCCATAAGGAGAGTACATGTGAGCAGGGAAGAGGCGACATGACCCGAGGGTCTTCTATGGTGATATGTACATATACAATACAAACGCCGTCGAGGTTCTACGACACCATCGTACTTTGCTACACCCCAGTCATCCTCGCCTTCATCATGGCCTCCGGCCCTCTCTTGCCGACCTGTCCAGCCTTACTCGCAGCGTCCTGCACAAGCCTTATCGTCCTCTTACTAACCCTCACCCGACTCCCCAGCACCAAGACGCCACTCAACAGCGCCAACGCACCAGCCTGATGCGCTGCCGCTATTGGCGTAGGCACAAGATACCACAGCGTCGTGATCCCCATAACGACTTGCAGGCTGACATAACCGACAACACCCGCCACGCCCTTCTGGACCGGCCTGGGCAACGTCAAGCGGCGACTGTAAGCCCACAAACCCATGATGGAGATGAATGTCGTGGTGGCGAGGATCCGGTGGTCTAGTTGCACGAAAGCGGGGTTCTCGAGCATGTTTCGCCAGATCAGATCTGGATGCGGGGAGGGTGTGTGGGAGTACCAAGTCGAGAGAAGCTCGCTTTTCGGTGGGATGAAGCGCGGTTGGCCCATCCAGGGGAAGTCGTTGTAGACTAGACCGGCGTCGAGACCTGCTACTAGGGCGCCGGAGATGGCGGTGCAGTAGGTCAGTCCGAACAACACCGCGGTGGCGATGCGAAATGATTTTAGAGCTGGGGAAGAGAGGTGGGAGAGCTGTGCTAGCGAGGCTGTGGGATTTGCGAGGAGTCTGTGTTGGCGCAGAATCGCGAGACCATTCCACAGCATTGCTAGGTAGGCTGCGAAGGCTGTGCCGAGGTGGGCTGCGAGGCGATATTGGGAGACGCGGGGGTGGGAGCCAGGCGCGAAGAGATCGTCTTTCAGGCCGGACTTGACCATCCACCAGCCGAGAAAGCCTTGAAAGCCAATTAAGCCGCAGATTCCTACTAGTCTGGCAGCCATGGGTGCGCTGACTTTCCTCCGTGCAATGAAGTAGGCTGTTGGTAGGAGGAATGTGATGCCTACTACTCGGCCCCACAGTCGGTGTCCCCATTCCATCCAGTAGATCTGCTTGTATTCTTCGAGACCCATGCGGGAGTTCAGCATCTTGAACTCAGGCGAAAGTTTGTACAACGAGAACTCTCGCTCCCAGTCCTCATCGTTCAAGGGCGGAAAGGAGCCCGTAACCGGTCGCCATTCGACTATGGAGAGGCCTGACTCGGTCAGACGCGTAAGGCCACCAAGAACGACTATGCCAAAGACCGACGCGGCGGAGGCAAGGAGCCAGTAGGCGGCGGACTTGCTAGAGGTTGTGGGGAAGGAAGATGTTCTCGTGGAGTTGGCTGCTCGGCTGGCGAGGGCGGAGGAAGCATCACCAAAGGAGCTACTCAAGGCACCCAGAGGCGATGCTGATGGCAAAGCTGAGGAAGATGTGTAACGCGCTGAGGGCGGAATGCGATAGTGGCCTGGCTTTCGGAAGGCATCTAGGTAAGGTGTCTGGCGGGCGGCGGGGGATGGCACTTTTTGCTGATGCAGGCAGCGACGACAGATGAAGCCATTGTCGACGAGTCGATTCGGCCTGAGGGCTAGACGCGCCCTGACAGGTGACAGAGCCATTGAAGGAATAAAGATGACAAAATCATCGAATCGCCATCTGGAGTCTAGATGTCATGGCTGATGTGCTGACCTAATCGTGCATGGAGACTCTCGGGCTCGTGCTACCGAGCCGTTAGACCCTGCGAACAAGTGAAGCTGGGGAGCTCATCCATGGAAGCTCAAGCGATGGCTGGTACGACAGAGGCAGCACGACACCGACTAGAGCTGCTGAAGCGGTTCGTGTTAGGGGAAGAGTCATATGCCTTGATCCCGCGTTACGCAGCAAGTCATGATCAAAAGACCAAGCTTGATCATCTGAAGTACATCGCACATGTACAAGATATGTCATCTGCCACCGCACGAGCTCCGAAGTTTGACCTCCACAAGAGGCAGCACATAGCCGTATAGCACACGCCGCGCTACATTCCAAGCTGGCCTGCCGCACCACATGGCCGATCCCGATTACCGCTATCGTCACCAAGACGATGACGAGCCTACACCAACAAACAATCCATCTTCCTCGCCGTGGACGTTTCCTCCACCAGAGCAGCACCGACCCAACACCAGTCGACAGCTAAGTCTGCCGAGATCACTATACGCCAACAATACCTCCATCTTCGGTTCAGGCAGCAGTAGTAGTCACCGTAGTGTGAGCAAACATCGTCAACGGCCAGCACTCAGCATACGTCCAGCCACTCCTTCAGACACGCTGGATTCGGACTCCCCGACCCAGCTGTCTTCGCTGCCCAATCGCAGTGCGGCCAGACAGTATGAAGATGAGATACGGGCCACGTCAGACCGACGCCGTTTGGCACGGGTCGAAAAGGATGCAGACGATCCTAGCACACCACCTGTGGCAGGGACTGGGCTCGAGAGGCAGCACACAGCTACATCGACGACGCTGAGTCGGCTGTTCGCTGTACATGCTGCCGTCAGTCCGGATGGCAGTCGAGCTCCGTCGTATGCTCAGCCTCCGTTGCCGTATGTGCGCCAGCAGTACAATCATGAGACAGCGGCTCTGCCGGAGCATCTGTACTCGCGAGGTCTGCTAGGAGGAAGGCACAGTGATATCGCTGTCAATGCGTTTGGGAAACAGTACAAGTTACACAGGCTCATACTAGACCGAGCGCCCTTCTTCAGCACAGCTCTGAGCGAGCCATGGCTGGAGTCAAATGCCAAGGAGATGACCGTCAAGCCGGACGAGATCGACAGCAACATCACACAGCATGCTTTCGAGCTTGCGCTCAAGCGACTGTACGGCTGTCCCAACATGCACGAGGAGGACGCGAATGCTGTCGGACTGTTTGCCACAGGTTGCTGGTTGGAGATGGTAGACCTCATTGACATTAGCATCGAGAGCATGCTGCGTCAGATGACTCCGGAGACACTTGCACCGCTTATCAACCTCGTGACACGCAACTACTATGGCCGAGCTGGGGACAAAATACTTGCCAGTGCCAAAGCCATGCTGTGCAGGGATGGATGGCGCATGCCACTTCGGTACTGGGATGGCGTGCCTGCTGACATTGCACGTGAGATCATTGGAGGTGACGGCTTCTACATTGACGGGGAGTGGGAGAGGTGGGTCTTGAGCAAGCGAGTGATCGATCGCAGACTACGAGCACTTGCGATTGACGCCGGTCTGCATGAACCTAGTAATCGGAGGCGTATCATTCGAGCTCCTGCTTCCCTGGCGACGATGGCAATACGCTTCGACTCTGTGTCACGAAGATCGGCGCCAGCTGCGTTCAGTCCGGGTATGCCAGATGCCTTTACGAAGTACATCACACTTTATACACATCCTTCCATCGAACCACTACTAGTGTTACTTGATGAGGGTATCCACTACATCCACCTCGGCTTTGAGCAGCTACAATACATTCGACAAGCCAAGGATGTCATGGGTGTTCCTGTCATGCCCGAGAAGGTGGTCAGCAATGCGTTGTGGCAGCAGATGGAACTTCGACAGCGCGTGATGAACGCGCGCGATACTGATCTGGAGCTCGGGATTGCCGTTCAAGCCACCGAGGACCAGGCAGGTGGCGACCGCACAATGTCTATTAGTAATCCAGCAACACCTCCAGAGAGTAAAGGTAAGCAGCGAGCTACGGATACGGCAAACACGACAGCTGTTCGCGACTTCGAGGAGCATGCTGTAGAAGACGATCACGACTCCCAGTCTTGGGACGGCACTGGTCGACCACGCAAGTTCTGGATCCCCAGCAGCGATTGTAACATAGTCATGGGCGGTGCTGCAGAAGCCATCGTGGCCACACCGAGCAACAACCACGTCAACCGTCACACCGGGCGCTTCTCCCTCGTGCTGAATGCCGAAGACGTGCCCTGGGCTTCCGACTTCGCCACGGCCGCCTTGCCCCGGCCAGGCACCTCAGACGGCGCGACCGAAGTCCCACCCCCAGCAATTAGCTACACACACCTACCACCCTTCCGCTTCAGCGCCGAGTTCCCCGCCCCTCGCCTCCTCAAAGAGCGCAAGCGTGTCTACTCCCGCACAGTCTTCTATGCCGGCTCGTTGTGGAACATCTACATTCAAAAAGTCGCCTCAGCACGCCACACCAAACAGCTCGGCGTCTACCTGCACCGCGCGAAAGAACGTGAAACAGAGGAAGTAGTCTACGGCTCTTCCGGCCAGATCGCCACGGTAGAAGGTCGTATCGGCTTGCTCGAACGCGAGATGCACTCCTCCATCTCCCGTGACGAACGTCGTCGCCTGCGCCGCCAGACTCTGCCTACAGATGGCAGTCATTTGGCTGATCCGCACGAAGCGGACGAGTCCTCCGGCTCCGCAGGCGATATAGATTCCGCTCTCGCCGGCGCCTCTGCCTCCTCGTCCATCCCGGATCCTTCACTGAGGCACCATCACCGCAAAACAGGCCAATCCTCCATCCCGCCACCTCAAGCCTCAGATCACCTCTTCCCCACCTCTCCTACGACGCCTTTGTCCTCCTCATCCTCAGATTCCGACACCTCATCCTCCCTCCCTCCCCGCTCTACGCGTCCTATGTCACAGACCTCGACGCTCCCACCGTATACTGATGCGAGACCGACTATCAAGACGTACTTCAAGATCTACTCCCCGTCCCGCGGCGGACGGATGTTGTCAGTCTACGAGTCCGCGCCGGATAAATTCAATTTCAGTCAAAGTTGGGGGTGGAAGAGCAGTACGCTTATGCTCGAGGAGAATGGCTTCGGGATCGGGGCTGAGGTGGGAGGTATGGCTGAGGGCGAGGTGAGAGAGGTAGGCGTACTGGAGGAGAGAGATGGGAATGAGGGGGTTGAAAAAGATGGTGGGAGTGGCGAGGGAAAGGCAGGGGATGGGAGACTGAGGTTCATGGTTGTTATTGGGAATGTGTGAGTATCTCGATGGGTTATGATGGGTAAGTGATGGGGAGATAGGACGATCTATATTTATATTATGAGAGGGAGAGTGGCGATGAGGGAGAATAGTGCAATACTACTTCGCTGGGCCGAGAATTCCCAAAATTAGCCTTTCTCTCCTCCGCTTCAGAGCATCCGGCAAGCGATTGTATTATCTACTTGCCACTCTGCCACTCACTAAGATCGCGCCGCCAGGGCTGCGTATCTCACATACTCGCTGCGCCCCTTCCAATGTCTCAAAGCCATTCCGTCTTCTCCGGATCTGCAGAGGCCCACCCCACGCACCATATCACTCACACCAGGCAGAACACCGCGACCACGACAGTGACTATTACCAAAAGCTGCACCTTGTTCGCACCAGCGGCTCCGCTGTCCTTGGCTCCATCAGAACCAGCACTAGCGGCGATCTGCGAAGTGGCGTAGACAATGCCGTTGAAAGTCGCCTCGAAGGTTACCGGGCCGTGACCATAGCCAGTGATGCGAGGGGAAACAGAGGTGATCGATGTCGGACCATCGCCTGGGGTGACCGTTGTAGTGATTGTAGTAACGGTAGTGGTCGACGTGGACTTCATGGCCAGGACAGACTCCGCGTTGTTGTGATGCGCAGGCACAACGCTGGATGTGTAACAAGCAATGTCCAGTGCGGCACAGATTGAGAGCTGCGAAGCGAATTCGGGCTCAGCATCGCGGGCCATCATAAGCATAGGTCTGTACGTGCGCGTATGGCGGGTGGTGAAGTGCGTTGGGTCGTGCATCACGGCGTCACGCGCAGGCAGTGGAGCAGGCTGGTGCTTCGGAGTCGAAGTCGCTACATCCCGAGGACCCATCAAGCCTCCATCGGATCGCTCCTTATGGCCAGCACCTGGATCGGCGGTGACTATATCACGTGGGCCATTGAGGTTCCTGTCCGTGTGCTCCTTACGCGCTACGTCTGGTGGCGGCGTGGCAACATCCCGCGGACCCATGAGACCGTTCTCAGAGCTCTGACGGCGGGCGACATCGGGTGGAGGAGTCTCGATGCCAGCGGGAGAGCGATTGAGAATATGCGCGATAGTGTTGGTGTGAGGGTAGGGCTGAGGCGTGTACCTGTACGTAGTGCGCACGGCGCTGGGGTTGATCGAGCTAGGCGTCGGGTATAGCGAAGTAACGTCGCCGATGGTAGAATCGACAGCATGAGGCATGCCGCGGACGATCTTCGGTGAAGAGATCGATGAGTGACTCGCGATCGGAGGAGCTGGTCCGGGAACGGTCCAAGATGCTGGCCAAGTAGCGCCAGCGAAGGATGTGAGGTCTCTAGCCTGCACATCAGTCGCGGTCGGAGCGGCGATAGGGGAAAGCGGCGTGCTTGAACGACCATTGGCGGCGTCGCTGAGTGACGAGAGAGAGCTAGTTGAAGCCATGGGCAAAAGCGATTCGCTTGGCAATGCGATAGGGGACCCGAAGCCTGTCATGGTCCACACATTGAGCGAGTTGATCTCCCAATAGCTGTCAACAAAAGCCTGCGGGTTGTTGGCCACGTAGATGTTGCACGACTTCCATGAAGGATTGTCCTCGGACATCGGACAGCCGTCGATAGCAAATGTCTGACCTGCGTTGCTGCCACAGAAGTCGATGTTGAAGATCAACTGCTGCTCGCCAAAGTGGGCGTCGAAGTCGCAAGTGCCCTGAAAGTTGGCTGTGGGCGTGCCAAACTCGCGGAGATCTGGAGCGAGCGAAGTGTTCTTGCCACCAGCGATGAATTCCGGCACGCTGTTGCGCGGCCAGGACCACATCTGGATGCCCTCAGCAGTCCTCAGCATTGCATAGACGCCGCCTCCAACACTATTGAGATCGGCGCCAGCAGCGTGGGCTTTGGTGTCTGAGACTGCACAGCCTGTGTATGAGTTCGCAAACTACGTTCCATTAGTGTCAGGTAGGTAAATATATGGGAGCTTGCAAGAGTATCACTTACGGCGCAGTCGTTCGTCAGGAGTGTGCCGGTCTGGTTCGACCCGGCGACAGTGCATCCCGGGCTCGCGGTGGTATGAAGGGACATGAGGTTGCCCGGGACACTGTTGGTAGTCTCGATGATGTCGATCTCGCCGGTAGATGGCCAAATACCGTCACCGACCATCCAGAACGCTGGCCATGTACCGCAACTGAGTATTGTCAGTATTGGGGCGCGCGGTTCCGTTAAAGGAAATAATTCACTTACACGTTCGCCGGCACGTGAGCAGCGTCCAGCACAAACAGGCCGTACTTGTATGTCCTCGTCGATTGGAGACGCAGAGACATACGGCCGAGATTAGCAGACGGATCAAGTATGGCCTGAGTATCGACGCCCCAGCGAGCGATCCCAGTAGAGGTGACGTTGGCGATGCTTAAAAGTCCATGCTTCTCAGCAGTGAGGATGTCGACGTAATGCACAAAGCCGAAGGTCGGGTCGTATCCAGTATAGGGAGTGAAATCAGTAGTAAAGAATTCGAGGCCGGTGTATGACTTCTGCAGAATGAACGACTGGCAGATACTGTCTTGGGCTAGAGTCACCAGGAGCATGAGGATCTTGACGATAGGACAAGCCATGCTGAGCTGTCGGCTGTCAGTGAGGCAAAGTTATCGAACGGATGAGGGACCCACTGTACTGCCTCAGCAGATAGCCGCCTGGAGATGGGTATTTTGAAGCTATCCTCGTGAGCCTCGTCAATATCTTGATGCACTAGTTGTCGTTGTGCTCGGTTGTGTGCACCCGAAGTGAGTAACACTGCGGCGCTCGATGCCACAACTGCTGTTGCTGCTGCTGCCGCCGCCGCCAATTTTACGCCTCAAATTCACGCACAGGAGGGGGTCCCCTTACTTGCAATGCGTGTCGTTGTAATGTCGTTGGTACAGGAGACGGTCGATCGAAGTTGTGAATCGGTTGAAGTGATGGTGGGAATTGGGAGCCTGAGTTGGCCCCGCCGAGGTGGGGTCGCAGGAAGCAGAGCCGTGGTGAGGAAGTAGCGAAGGAGAGCTCATATTCGCCAAGCATCTTCGTCGAGACTCGACAATACGAGAGTAAGACACATTTACGATCATCGGAACCGATTGAAGGGAGTTTAACGCCGATAGCGTGCTATTTGTGCATCGTAAAGTGCTGAGCTATCTGGTCAATAGCGTGGAGACGACGCTCAGCACATTATCTCGCCATGTGCAGCACAATCGAGTACGACTTCATGAGGCCCTTCATGTTTGCCTTCAGAAATCTCGCCCGGGCAAAGGCAGAAGCCGAGTGACTGACCAAAGTGATGTACGAGCACGCAGGGATGACCTCGAACCTCCGCCTTCCTAGACATTTGAAGCGTAATGGTAGTTTTCTGAGCGTGCCCAAGGCGGCGATTCGCTGTGCCACCGTGCTTGTGAGAAGTCCCAGCCGAACCTGAGCGAGGGCACTCACGACTAGCACACCCTGCCTGAACGACACTGAACAGCTTGTTCAACATCACTGGTGCGCTTACAGTGGCGCAGGAGCGTTCAGACTCGTTAAGCAGCTGATGTAATTGTCTCCCTGTGAGCTGGCATCTCGCCGTGGCGAAGGAATGTCGTGGTCCTCCGATCTATGATCTAGGGCCACGTTCGCTTCTTAGTCGTCCCCCTAGCAGTGTTCCAAAAGCGTTGCGTTTGATTACCTTTCGCCATATGTGGTCGAAGGTCGCGTGAAACGAGCCCGTGAATCGCGTGAAGTCGGCTTTCATCATCACGCCAAGACGTTACGGCCTCGATTCACATGTGAACGTGCCATCGACAACGGCCAGCGATCATATCTAGTGATTCTGATAAACAGCCCGTTCGTGCTATCATACATTTCTTCTACTATCCCTAACCGACGCATCTCCGACACGTTCTGCTATACCCGCCTAAGAGCAATGAGGAATCCATGAACAGTGGAAGGTACGTGCCTTCCTGTCCCATGTACCGCTTCCAAGCACGCCCATTCACCATTCACCACTGCCGCCTATTGCCTAGACACATGCTCTGCACACACCATCCTTCGATCGTATTCGAACATCTCCATGAAACGTAGTGGGGAGGTCCAGTCATTACCACCCGAAGCAACCTACTGGCGCAGCATCGAGCTCTCAAACGACCAACAACGCTGACCAAATGTCCCAAAGAGTGACTCGCTCGTCCGCAGCGAGGCTCGCCGCAGATACATCCACTTCCACCGACGCCTCCACCGCCACTCCTTCCACCACCACCGACCCCACCTCAGTATCCCGAACCTCCTCCTCCCGCAAACGCAAGGCTCCCGCTACCGATCCTTCACCTCCCTTAAACCACGCCACCCGTCAGACCAAGCGAGCACGTGCTGAGGATCCAGAAGAGGAGGTTGAGAAGAGTGAGCTATCTGCGTCTGCCAAGCGTGGCAAACGCAAGTCAGGTGCAGCGGCCATGTCCAGTACTGGGTGAGATATGTAAGATGTCACATTTTGAGAGCTTCACTAATCAAGGCAGCCCTTCACCAAGCTCGTCAGGAGATACCTCACCAACGACAGTGCCGAAAGACAGCTCACGACGTAAGAGCAATCGCAAGAAGAGCACAAAGGATGGCATGTCACTTGAGCCAATCGATTCTGAGAGTTTCATGCTGATATTTACTTCAGATGTTAACACATCCGCGGCTGCAAGCAGCTCTCGCAAATCCAAGAGAAGTGCGCGGAAGGACCAGGACATGATCATGAAGGATGTCGGGGAGAAGTCAAGCAACGCAGGGGAAGACTCTGGGATGAACGCACATGATGATACCCAGGAAGGTGCAGAGGCGAGTGCTCCCGCCATCCCGAGACCCACAGATGATGAGCTAGATGCCCTTGCAATGATGAGAGGTATGGGAAGCAACGAGCTGTTCTCGGGCGGTTATCTCAGTCGACTCGCAGCACAAGGTGGCTTCAGCGGGGCTGGCTTGGCTGGACTAACAGGACATCTTCGCGCCATGAGTTCAATGCAGTCGGGAACTGGAGGACGTCTCAGAGGGATTCTCGAGCAGTTGAAGATGAAGGAAGACTCGTCAATCCAGCTGATTGCCCTGCAAGAGCTCTCGGAGCTGCTCTTGGTGTCCAACGAGGACAATTTGGCTGGTCACTTCCAGCCCGATCAGTTCGTCAAGGAGTTGGTTATTCTCATGCAGCCGAACGAATTGACTCTGGAGGCGAACCCTGAGATCATGCTGCTCGCCTGCCGCTGTATCGCCAACTTGATGGAGGCTCTTCCGGCTGCCACTTCAAGCGTTGTGTATGGTGGCGCTGTTCCAGTGCTATGTCAGAAGCTTCTCGAGATCGACTTCATCGACCTTGCAGAGCAAGCATTGAGTACATTGGAGAAGATCAGTGTCGAGTTTCCCGCTGCTATCGTAAGAGAGGGTGGCCTTACGGCATGCTTGACCTACCTTGACTTCTTCGCTACGAGCACGCAACGCACAGCTGTTACCACTGCCGCGAACTGCTGTCGCAACATACCCGAAGACTCGTTCCCGACCGTCCGCGACGTCATGCCCATTCTCCTCAACACGCTATCGAGCTCCGACCAGCGAGTTGTCGAGCAGGCATCGCTCTGCGTCTCGCGAGTGATCGATAGCTTCAAATACCACGAGTCGAAGCTGGAGGAGCTGGTGAGTGCCGATCTTTTACAAGTCATCCTCCGCTTGCTGTTGCCCGGCTCAACGAACATGATCGGACAAAACATCCACACCCAATTCCTGCGCGTCCTGTCCATCACAGCTCGCGCGTCGCCGAGACTGAGCATTGAGCTTTTGAAGATGGATGTGGTCGACACACTCTACCAAATCCTCACCGGAGTGTCACCGCCTTCAGACACCGAGCTTGACGTAGCAGCCAAGATCGACAAGAATGTTATCTTGCAAGCCATCATCCGCAAGCCGCGCGAGCAAATATACGAGACACTCAACGTGGTCTGCGAGATCTTGCCCAGCGTGTCTAGTGACGGACCGATGTTCCTCGACGATCTGCCGGATGCAGGCTATACAGGTCCTGACCACGTCAGCATGTCGACTCGCAGCAAGAAGGCACCGAACGAGACACGCGTGGATCTGCTGAAAGAGTGTCCTTTGCAGGTCAAGAGATTTGCGATCGTGCTGTTCCCAACACTCATGCATGCGTACACTTCTACAGTGAACTTGAATGTCCGCACCAAGGTTCTTACCGCACAGCTCAAGATGCTAAGCAATTTCGAGACCGACATCTTGGAGGAGGCGCTTCGCGGAGTGTCATATGCGTCACACCTTGCGTCGATACTATCGCAGCAGGAGAATCACACGCTTGTCACATTCGCATTACAAGCAGCTGAGCTGTTGTTGAAGCGGCTCGAAGCTATCTACAGACCACAATTCTACAGGGAGGGCGTCATGACAGAGATCGCTAAGCTAGCGACTCGTCCCGTCAAGGCGGAGCAGAAAACCATCGAGCCACCCAAGGCAGAGCCTGCAGTGTCACCACCGCCACCCGAAGTCGAGCCAGTGAGTGAGAATACACAGCTTCCTAACGCAACGGAGCTAGTGGAGCATATCGATCTTGGCGACGAGGAACTACCCATTGAGCACGTCGATGAGGATGACCAGGATGAAGATGGAGAAGACCACGACCACGATAATGACGATGACGACGAGGGCTCTGAGCAGTTAGAGCCACCATCAGACGACCTCTTGAACCCACATCACGCCATTATGGACGTACAGGATATCGTGACAACGCGGGCGAAGCGCTTCATGGATGCTCATGGGGAAGAAGGCAGTGAGGAATTACGCAACAAGGCTACTTTCGTGCTTAATGACCTCCGCGCGCTGAGCCACGAGCTCAAGGCGTGCTACAACGGCATCAGCAGCCAGGGTGGCGTGGCACTATTCAAGCGCTTGGCTGGCTACTTCGACGGTGACGCACTGGAGAGCATCACGAGCTACGAGTTGATGACTTCTGATATCGTTGATGTCTTGCTGCAATTGCTGAACCATCCCGATGAGGATGCGCAAGCCGATGCACGCAGGGACTTCATCGAAGTGTTCATGGCTACCACGCCTGTCAAGGCTACTGCTACTGGTACGGCAGAGTCGCCCGCAACTGGTTTCTCGATCCTAGTGCACAAGCTGCAAGATTTGTTGAGCAGATCCGAGCATTTCGAGGTCGTCACCGTGCACCAGAATGCACATGAGTCTAACCGCAGCAGCGCGGCGTCCATGCTAGCCAAGCAGTTGCGCCTCAGGCTGGTTGCAGATGAGGAATCTGGTATTCCTAAGACCTACAGGTCCATCATGGTGTCCATACATGCAATCGCGACGTTCAAGGCTCTTGACGACTACTTGCGTCCTCGCATCAGCCTCTCGGAGCGGCCGAGGACTGAGCGTGGCGGTCGGCGTGGATTTGACAGCACTCTGGCTGAGTACACTGCGGCGATGGCAAGCAGTCGCGGCGCTGCTGGCTCAGCACTTCCTCCTCCACTTCCTACACTCGGATCATCTCTGCCGACTCGTGGACCGAGCACGCCCACTTCGAGCAAGCGTACATCAAGGAGCCAGCCCTCTTTCTTCGATCCTGTTGTGCCGCCTGAGGCGTTTACATCAGAAGAGAGGCGCAGTCTTCGCAGGTCTGCGAGGAGAGCGTCGGCGCAGACACCTATGCCGCCACCACCCGCGCCGATCAAGCAAGAAGCACCCGACACTGATCTGGTGCCAGGCGCCGCGCGCATCAAGCGCGAGAGCGAGGAATCGCAGACGAACCTCGAGTGTGCAAATGAAGCTCAACTCGATGACGACGATGATGACGATGACGAGGGTGGCGAGGATGACATGGACCTCGATGCTCTAGTCGACGATCTGGAGGACGGTGCGCTTGATGTTGACGAGCCTGACCCATCGGCCGTCAATCTTGAGATCGGCAATTCAGGCAAAGTCACTGCTCGTACCGACGAGGGCGATCGTGTTGAGACACCAACTCAGGGTACACCGACACCAGCTGCATTGCGAGAGCATGCTAGACAAGCCAGTGCGGCACGTATGGCAGCTCAGGCTAGGCTTGCTGCGTATGCTGGTGGTGGCGTTGGACACATGTCATACGCCAGTGCACTGCAGCAGATTCCCCAAGACTGGCATATTGAGTTCAGCATCAACGGCCAGCCTTTGTCCGCGGAGACGACCATCTACAGAGCTTGTCACTTTAATCAAGTTGGCCGCGAGGAGCTCAATACGCATAAGATCTGGTCTGCCACTCACGCGATCTCCTTCAAGAAGGTGCAAGGTCCACCTGCTGATTCCAGCTCGCTCACACCGCCACCCGAAAGCAGCTCATCTCAGGACAGTGGCAACCTGCCGCCATCTCTGGGCAAGCACCCAGTCACCGCCAGTATCCTTCGCCTGATGAGCATCCTCCACAGCCTGAACGCCAACCTGGACGAGGTTATCGCTGAGAGCAAGACGCCGTTGAGGCTGCACTCAGAGCCTTTGACGCAGTTCGTCAACACTAAGCTCACTGCCAAGCTCAACCGCCAACTCGAAGAGCCGTTGATCGTGGCTAGCAACTGCCTTCCGACCTGGAGTGAAGACCTCGCCCGCTTCTATCCCTTCCTGTTCCCCTTCGAGACCCGCCATCTGTTCCTGCAATCCACGTCCTTCGGTTACTCTCGTTCGATGACACGCTGGCAGAGCGCACAGTCTCAGAGTGACAACCGGCCGGGTAGGCACCGGGACGACAGGCCCAATCTGGGTAGACTGCAGAGGCAGAAGGTGCGCATCTCCCGCAGCAGGATCCTGGAGTCGGCCATCAAGGTCATGGAGATGTATGGCTCCTCGCCATCCGTACTCGAAGTGGAGTACTTCGAGGAAGTCGGCACTGGACTTGGACCTACGCTAGAGTTCTACTCCACAGTCTCGAAAGACTTCTCGAAGAAGAAGACGAAGCTGTGGCGTGAGAACGAGAGCACTGGCACCGACGACTATGCGTTTGGCAAGCGCGGTCTCTTCCCGGCACCGATGGACGAGGCGATGAGCAAGTGCGAGAATGGCCAGCGCATCCTCCAGCTCTTCAAGGTCCTGGGCAAATTCGTCGCTCGCTCCATGCTCGACAGCCGCATCATCGATGTCAGCCTTAACCCGACATTCTTCCGTGTCGGCGACGGTGGCCTATCTCTGAACCTCGCCGCCGTTGCTACAGTCGACCAAGACCTCGCCAAGTCTCTCAAGATGCTGAAGAAGTACGTCACTGCCCGCGAGCGCATCGAAGAGGACTCCCGCTTGAACCTCTCGCAGAAGATCAGCAAGGTCCAGGGCATTCGTGTCAACGATGCTAGAATCGAGGATCTGGGTCTAGACTTTACCCTACCCGGCTACCCGCACATCGAGCTTGCCGAGCACGGCGCTTCGACTGATGTGACGATTCACAACCTGTCCACCTACATCCGCAAAGTCATCGAAGTCACGCTGCTCACTGGTGTACAGCGCCAAATCGATGCCTTCCGCGCTGGGTTCAGCCAAGTGTTCCCTTACACTGCGCTTAAGGCGTTTACTCCGGATGAGCTGGTCATGCTTTTCGGCAGAGTCAAGGAGGACTGGAGTCTGGAGACCTTGATGGACAGCATCAAGGCCGATCACGGATTCAATCTGGACAGTAAGAGTGTGAGGAACTTGTTGCAGGTCATGAGCGAGATGCCTGAGGAGCAGAGGAGAGGTTTTTTGCAATTCGTGACTGGCAGTCCCAAGCTTCCCATCGGTGGTGTGTATCTCCTTGCCCGGTCAGTATCATTGTGGAGAGCGCAGCTCACTGACATCTTCTTCGCAGGTTTCAAGAGTCTCACACCGATGTTCACGGTCGTGTGTAAGCCTGCTGAGCCGCCATACACTTCCGACGAGTATCTGCCATCGGTCATGACCTGCGTCAACTACCTGAAGATGCCGGACTACAGCTCGCTGGAGGTGTTGAAGGATAAGCTTGGGGTGGCGTGTAGGGAGGGGCAGGGGAGCTTCCATCTCTCTTGAGGTGGATGCGAGATGCGTGTGCAGTGAGAGGGAGATGCGGCATAGGCGGGAAGGCTGTGGGGCGGGGTCGTCGAGGAGAGGTGGTGGTGCGGTGCTTGGACGGCGTTTGGCATAACATGCATAGCCTTGGGCGGTACACTGGACGATGACAATGCTGACGACGAGTCGCTGACTGGTGTTGGGTGGTGTGCATGCTTATTAGGGTATAGATAACGGCAACTCACGGGAGTACGTCGAGCACGATCATTGACGGTATGTACGTACAGCAAGACGAATGCCAGCATTTGGCAACAGATCTCTCAGCGACAAGATGATGTTCCATCGCTGCCTGTAAGGTGTACCGTTATGACCAGCGTGGACCGACAGACTTGTAAGTCCCGACTTCTCCGCTGCAATGAATCGCACGGTAACATTCTCACGGTATGCATTACAGACGCGTAGGGGATTAGAGATTACCAGGGAAGCACATTGCGAATGAAGCTTTGCATCTGACAAGATCATGCCTTTCATTCCTACTTCCCCAACCTGATGATCTCCCCTCCACCAAGCACCCTGACCTTCCCATCCTGCTTCCCCTCCAACGCCTCCAACCCAGCTTTGACCGCCGCCCGTCCAATAACCTCCGGCGTCTGCGCCCAGAAGTCCACCGCTCGATCACCCCCTACAGTCCTCAGAAGCCCTTTCACCCGTCTCAGCACGTTCTCGGTCGTAGTCTGCCTCTCCCCAGCAATCCAGCCAGGCCGCACAAAGATCGTGTGCTCGAAATCTAGTGCTTTGACGGCTTCCTCCAATTCGCCTTTCATTTTCGGGTACCCGAAGTAGGAGTGAGAATTTGCGTTCGCGGCTGAGACAAGCACGTAGACTTTCGTTCCGGATTCCTTTGCTTTGGTGGCGAGAGCGAGGTTTAGGTCGTAGTCGACTTTGCGTTGGTCCTCGAAACCGCCTGCTATTGCGCGCGAAGTCGCGAGCGCGGAGAAGAAGATCTGGGCATTGCTTGGGTAGAGTGAGGGCCAGGTGTGGGGGTCTGAGGCTGTGAGGGGCGTGAGGCTTGAGGAGGTGTGTGGGAGGGTTTTGCGGGTGAAAGCTTGCACTGATGAGACGCTTGGGGCGGCGAGGAGGTGGGTCAGGATAGGAGTGCCGGTTTGACCTGTGCTACCTGCGAGCACGGCTGTGGTCATCTTTGACTAAGATCGAAAGGAACCCGGGTTTGCGGTCCGGCTTGCAAAACTGGTGTAACGGTGCTGAACGTGATGAATTTTCGAATTTCTCCTAGCTATCGTTGGAGGTGATTTAGATCTATATGGTAATACGGAGATTCCTACATAATCTTTCTCAAAAGGCGTGATGGCGGGAATCCTGCGAGCTCGTACGGAATGACTCGCGTATATATGCGCTCTTGCTCCTTCGCTTGAACCCAAAAGTACATATAAGGTTGACAAGGTTCGAGCAGGAAGCCTCGGCTCGTCGCGCTGATCAGCATCCGAGATCCGAGATCCGAGCGTTCGAACTGCTCTGGATGGAATTTCCAGCTCGAAATCTACTGCGGCAATGTTTAGTATTTAGTCATGGCGCCCAGGAATAGTGCTTTCGATGACTTGGAAGATTCTCGACTCACTGGTGAGGATATTGCGTTTGCATGAACAGGAATGCGAGCTAACATTACATGCAGAAATTGACCCTGAGGCGGACTTGCCAGACTCAGACAGCGAAGCATCTGGCAGCGAGTCCGATGGCGCAGCGGCGCGAGATCACTATGTCGATGTTGGAAAGAGCAAGCTGAGGAAGCCGAAAGAGATCGCACTTGGTCCGCAGTACAGTGGATCACGAGTCAGTCGAGATGCAGCATTGGAGGATGAAGAAGACGACCCTTTCGCGAAGGGTTTCGATGATGAAGACAGCGAGATGGAAGATGCACTCAATGGAGTGGATGACGACAGCGAGGGAGAGAATGACGATGAGGATGACCTCGACACGGATGCAACGGACATGAGCGACGAACGCACTGATCGACAGGCACCAGGACTGGACGCGGATGATCAAGAAGCCTTACGGAAGCAAATGCGATCTGTTGCTTCAGTGTCGGCCGCTGTGCAGACTGATGTGAAGCGTGGCCATGCAATCAAGAAGCAGCGTGCCGCGTTCGACTCCTTGCTCAACACTCGAATCAAGCTGCAGAAGAGTCTGGTTGCGGCGAACACGCTCGTGGCACTAGATACATCGAGCTCAATGATCCAAGATGATGAGGTCAAGGACGCCATTACAAGTGCAGAGATTGCCGCATTCAAACTTTGGTCATCGCTCACCACTTTCCGCGAAGAGATCACCGCAGCTCGGACTGGCGAGAAGCGGAAGCGATCGACCTTGTCGCAAGACATGCCTACATCTCGACTGCTGAGCTACACGCAAGAGCAGGAAGTGGATGCGATCGTTCGCAGAAATGCTGTGCTGCAGAAGTGGTCGTCTAAGGTCAGGGCAAACGCACCCACAGTCGACTCGCAGAAGAGCCGGCTGAACAACACTGTCCACGAGACAACCATCATCGATGTCCTCAACGAGCATCTCTCCGCACCCGAGCGACTGTTAAAGCGCGCACACACACCCCGGTCATGTGCTCCGGTGCAGTCGGCAAAGCGACTGATCGAGGATCCGAGTATCTACGATGATGCCGACTTCTACGGACTGCTGCTGAAAGAGCTGCTTGACTCGAAATCTAGTGCAGACTCCACAGCGGCTGCAAGTGTGGACGTGGGTACTTTCAGTGCAGTGCGGAAAGAGGCAAAGACGAAGCGAAACGTGGACGTTAAGGCTAGCAAGGGAAGGAAGCTGAAGTATACCGTGCATGAGAAGCTGCAGAACTTCATGGCGCCTGAAGAGCTTGGAAGTTGGGGTCAGAAACAGACGGACGAGCTGTTTGGAAGCTTGTTCGGGAGGAGACTAATGTTGGACGAGGCAGACGGCGCAGAGGAGAACGTCGATGAGGATGTGCTGGATCCCGAAGCCGCGACGTTGCTCTTCGGTCGCTAAAATTGTGTGAAATGCAGCTTCTACACCAAGTCGGCATGCGTGTTGTAACCCGAGACTTGTGAGCTACAGGGGCTGAGACCACTACTGTCAACTTTCGCACGAACCATTGTGGGAACCCATCACGAAGAGACATCTCATGTCACGCACTAAGTCCTTCCAGTCAACTATAAGACATCTCAAGCAAACCACCCCAGATCTCGACTGCGTTTCGAGTTCTATCCCGAGTTGCAAGTACTGATGTTATAGGCGCCGATTCGCCTACTAGGTATCCCACTGGTTCCGTAAATACTTCTCGATTGTTCCCCTCCACCGTTCCACGCTTCACTGATCTTGACAGCGCTGGCAGCTCTCGCTCTTCTAGCCATGAATACTGGATCAGATAAAGAGCTTACTGGCGACCAGCTCTTGGACAGAGTGTGGGCAAGACTCCGCGCAGCACGGGGAATCAATACGACAGCTGTACCGGGCACACAAGACGTTCGCAGCACAGGCGAGCAGGATGATGAAGGGTTCGAGTTGGCTGCTAATGCAGAGGAAGAACGCCATCAGCGTCCACGGAAGTCTTCAGACGCCTCCATCTTCTCTATCAGCCCAACGCCATCGTACGTCGAAGACATACATGGTCAACGATCTCGCTCACCTTCCATCTCTGACCAGCTGGAAGCCAATCAGATTGACGACGAGGATGCCGAATTGTCTGATCTAAGCTCAAAGCTGTCAGAGCCTGAGGATCCGCCTTGTGCACATCCGCCATGCCGGGATAATTGGATCCGATGCAACTCATGTCTGGATTAGAGATGCCGATATGAATCTCTCCGTCTGCACACATGCAGACACTGGTACTGCGCAGAATGTCTAGAACGCTGGTACGAGGCTAGCATACGAGATGAGAGTCGTTGGCCGCCAAAGTGTTGCGAAGATGAGTATGACGACGAGGACGGGGACACTACTATAGACTTTGAAGACGTGGCGACGTTGATCTCCAAGCCGCTTCGCGATGAGATTCTGGAGAAGTGGGAGGAACTGCACTCACGACATCGGACCTACTGCTCGAACCGAGCCTGTGGCGCTTACATCGAGCGGTCACGTCACTTTGACACGATTGATGGTGCTGTTGCGTATTGTGGGAACTGTAGCACGGTGACTTGCAAGAGCTGTAAGGAGGTAGACCATCGCCCTACACGTTGTGCGTGCAACGAAGAGGATGAAGCAGTGTTGGCTTTCGCTAAAGAGGAAGGATCAGCGCGATGCCCAGACTGTGGCCACGTGGTAACGAGGATCGACGGTTGTCCACATATGGTCTGCAGGTGCAAGGCTGAATTCTGCATACTGTGCAACGCGCGTTGGAAGACTCGTGAGTGCCGCATGTACTAGTGGCTAGTGCCTGAACTCGACCGATACTTGGCTCTGGCTGAGGAGAGTGAACGGATGATGCGCCTAGTATCAGATCTCCGTGAAAGTGCTAGGTAGGCGATCTGACCGCGCGAACGCTCCGGCCATCTTCCTCTATGTCAAAACCTTCATGCATGACATACTCTCTTTCGAACGCTATGTCCTTAGAGATTACTTCGTTGTGTTAGAATGATAACTAAGGAGATTCTTTGCTTACATTGCTTCGAAGGACAGGTTGTATGCGTTTCCTACTACGAAAGTCTGCTCGTTGCACGACCGATGCACGTTTTGCTAGTAGTTTTTCTTGTTGCTGCTCACGAGTCCAGATTGCACCACAACAAGAAATCTGGGCGACGATGCAATTGTGCACGACTTCATTCTGTTTGTCACTTTACTAGCTAAACTGAGACACTCTCCGTCGAAAAAAAAAGGTCTTCCTTCCCCACAGGCTTACACTTTCTCATCACGATGTCGGAATCTACCGACAGCGTGCCATCTTCCATCAGTGACGAGTTTGGCTGCGTATGTTTATCATGCGAGTGTGAAGTCCCAGACGATCGGATCTGCTTGTCGCCCACCCAACATTTCTACTGCGCCGGTTGCGTGGAGAGGATGTTTCGAATGGCCAATGCCACTCGGGGTGCTCGAAGCACAAGAGGATCGCTTTTTGCTCGCCAGAGATGTGAGCGGAGATCCGCGAAAATACTTGATCCTGTTCAATGCAAGACGTCAGGTCCTCCACCGCGTTGATGATGCAGAGATCGTTCCGCCGACAAAGCACAAAGCTTGGATCCGCGATGGTTGTCAAAAGTTCACATCGATGGATCTTTTGATGGAAATGAACGTCGATGACATTCATGAGGCCGTGACCTTCACCGCGGAAGAGATGGGCATTCACCGACAGGGCTATTGTGTATCACCTGTGGACTTCCAGGGTGACAGACTTATACATCCAGGAGAGCTAGCTTCTGTTGAGGGACAAGCAGTGTGGTCATCGGGAAAGTGGTCCAACAAGAATGACACGACCGAGGATGGGCTTCCGAGATCGAATCGCTAGAATTGGAGGATGAATCGTTTTCTTCGGCGGAGTGATGGGTGCAAGACCTGGTGATGCATGATGTGGCGGAACACACGGCCTCGCACCTGTAGTGGCGGATGACAGCTTGGATCGTGGGCCACTGGCAGTCCTGTTGCATCCAGGCTGGCAATGGGGCTGTGAAGACTTTCATACGCTTCTGCTCCATCGTTCCTTCCTTCGTTCCTTCCCAGTAATAAGCACGTGGAGTCTTGGCCCTCTTGTTTGTGCCTTGCGTCGAAATTGATCCTCTTGACATCTGCAACACAACACTCAGTGTCCCACAACAACAAGATGGCGGACAGACAGGAAAGGGAGGCTGATGCTTCTATGAAGCTTGTGCTGAAACTTCAGCTCGAGGACATGCAGAGCATGCAAAGTGCCAAAGTCAGCAACGACTCTGCCACCGCTCACCGCTTATTCATCGACGAGCTTCGGCAATACAAGTTTGCGCACCTATTTGACGAGGAGCTTGCAGAGCTGTGCGAAGCAGTCGAAAAGCGCTCGCACAAGACCAGTCCAGCTCCGAAGAGAGATGCTACGCCAGCACTCACACCACCTCCCACGCCGACACTCGCCGCCACCACATCCGTTCTAGATGCTGAAGTCGACATTCCGGGATTTGAAGAAGAGCCGCTCTTCAAATGTGAGGCCTGTGGGGCTGAGCTGACGATCGATGGCATCTGGCAAGCACAATGTCACCATCACTACTGTGTCCATTGCGTGAAGGACTGGTTCACGCGTGCAATGATCGACAGGGCGATGTACCCTCCCAAGTGCTGCGGAACTCCGTTTCCCTGGGATGATGTCAAGGACGACTTGCCGAAAGGCTTTGTCGCAGAGTTCGAGGGCATGCGCGAGGAGCTGGAGACCAAGATGCCCTTATTCTGCCACGTTCTTAAGTGCGGCAGATTCATCAGCAAGAAGTACTTCGTCCGCGACACCGCTGTATGTCAGAAATGCGACGCGGCTACCTGCACGCTCTGCAAAGGTGCTGCGCATGGCGAAGGAGATTGTCCAGAGGATACCACCATCAAGGGGACCATGGCACTGGCGAAGAAGAGCGGCTGGAAGGCGTGTCCCGGGTGTCAGAGTGTAATTCAGCGCATCGCGGGATGCAATCACATGTCGTAGGTTGACTCCACCCCTGCAGTAAGAAGCTTGACTGACCGGTGCATAGATGCCGATGTGGCACAAAGTTCTGTTACAATTGCATGAAAGTGGGCAATACATGCAGTTGCCAGCTGTAGGAGGGAGAGCAGCAGCTTCTCGACCCCGAGTACCGTAGACCAGACCAGGCGGTCGAAGCTGTGGAGGGAGCTTGCCAGCATAACGCAGGCTGGATTCGTCAGGCCGGTCCGCATGTCTGCGACGAATGTGGCGACACCTTGTTTGCATTCATCTTCGAGTGCGTGTCGTGCCCTCGACAGGTGTGTGCACGCTGCAGGTAAGGTGTCCGGACTAAGGAACACGATGAGATCTTCACGTAGACGCCCGTAGAGCAGGCGAAGCTGCAGGGAAATCGTGGAAGAGTCGAAAAGCAGGTATCGGCTGTACTTTACCGCTAGTGGTACTTTCGTACGAAGCTTTCGTGCTACGACCTACCACCGTCCTGGAACCGCTTCCCACTATCTGCCTTGTGCTTGCCACTACCACTACCTCCACTTGTCCGCGCGCGTTCATCTCCGCCAGCCTGTGATGCCGAACCTTCAGAGCCACCCTCCTGTGGATCCCTCGCCTTGCTGACGTCTTGGTTTGCCGGACTCACGTCGAGTGGGTTACCATCCTGCGATACTGATCAGCCTAACGCCTTCGAAAAACCTTGCTGATACATCATACCTTCCCACTCTCCTTCTCAGCCGCCGCATGTTGTTCCTCAGGTCGTGTCTTGTCCCGACTGAAGGCTGCATCTTCCACTGCCGCAGCCCCAGGGTCTGAACCGCTTTTCGTATATTCATTGGGCTCAATCTTCATGCTATCCTTGTCTTGGGCATCCTTGTGAGCTGCGAGGCGTGCTGACTGGGATATTGGGCGGGTGGTAAGGCGAGTTGCAGCGAATGCTGGTCTCGCGAGGAGCGAGCGGCAGAGGGAGAGGGAGAACATGATGCTGTAGAAACGTTTCGACGATTCGAAAGTGATATGCTCGTTTCACAGTGACTGAAATGCATACTTATTAGGGTCAGGACGAGGAACAGCCACTTACTTCGGATTTCCCAAGCTGTAGCGCATTAATGGAAGTGAGGTCAATCATGACGTGAGAAGCTAACCATATCAGGCTTTTTGGAGCATCTCCTCAAGTCGGATCTGAACCCCTTCAACGACAGACTTCTGTGTATTCATCTACATACGCGATGCTCTTACCCAGAAATGTACCTAGCGGTCGGTTTGCGAGCTGTGCGAGTCGATCCGTGTGCGCGTTATGGCGTTCGGTTCGCCCAAGCCAGACCGGAGCGTGACCTTGAGGTCGACTCCATCTTCTTAGGCCTCTCTCTTCTTACGGCTCTCTACCCAAGACCTGGGCACTCCGTATTTGACCATCGCGAAGCAGACTTCTTCAACACCTTGACAATCGAGCCGCCCATCCCGCCATCTTTGTCTGCTTTCACCATGCTCTCGCTGATGCGTCTTCGAACTATTTGAGGTACGCCCGCTTTTCCGACTCCTACTCCTTCTCATGGAGTTTCACGAGGTCGGCAATCTCTACGTATTCGTGCTGAACGCTAGCTGCGTTTCCCACGGCGTGTCTCAACATCATGCGCATGGCATCGGAGTGAAAGAACACGAGACACTCCCGGCTCAGAGGTCCGGTAGCGTCGGCTTGACCGAGGTGTTGTGCGAGCTGGTCCTGGAACTGGGTGTTGGTGTTGCCAGGGGGTGCAAATTCGAGCACCGAAATGGTACGCTGCTCGACATAATGCGCCCACGGTATCGCAGTCTGTATGGCCCCATACCTTGCGCCGGTCAGGTCCAGCGCCCAGTAGCTTTTGTCCGCGAGCTTGATGCGAGCAATCCAGAAGGACTCCGCCTGCGAAGCCTGATGCCACTTCAGCAAGGGAACGGACTGGGACGTGACTTTAAGCTCCTCGTAGCTAGCAAAGGTACCTGGGACTTGCGTTAGCATCGAACGAAGCCAGCGCTGTTCCCACGCACAAGGAACTTACCTTTCAGTACCTGCCGCAGCACGTGGATCATCTCGACGGGCACAGTGAACGGTCCACAATTGGAGAGCATGGCCATCTGCTCCACAAGTGTCAGATGATCCCCTTGAAATGCCACACGAGGCAGATCCGTGTTAGTCGTTGTATGGGTGTGGAGCTGGCCATCGTCCGTGCGATCCATGTTGCTGATGATGTGAGTCCAGGCATTGCGCATGTGTGCGTAGAAGCTCGCTTGCAGCAGGTCTCCGGCGCGACAGAGGTGCTTACGCATGTTCTTCCTCTTGCATTCCCTTTTATGCGTGGGCCACTCTTGGGTCTGACACGCTGGGCTGCAATAGGATGGCACGGAGACATCACCGTCGTATGTTCGACCCTCACTGCTGGCGATGCAGCGTTTATGCGCAGGTTCACCGCATACGTCGCAGAGGGAAGCCATGCTTGAAGGCTTTGAAAGTGTTTGGAAACGCAGAGGGAAGTATGTACGTGTTTGAAGTACTTGTACGTACGTGGGTGATCGTAACGATGGCTAGGGTGAACTGTGGCGACAGATGCGCTAAGTGAGACCTCCATTTGCGCCGGTCACCTCATATCTCTAGCATGCTCTTGACGACGCAACTTCTGATCACCTCCGGCTAGAACATACCAGTATGTAGGAGAGATCGTGCATACGTCCCACTCGACTCGAAATACCCACAGGCTACCTCCAGCGATCTCACAGGCATCCAAGGCTTGCGTCGCACTGAATTGTGTCCTGGATCGCGCCTTGCCCCGACTGTTCACAATCTCCGGAACTACCCTGAAGTGCCGGATAGCATGGCTGGCAGCTTGCTGTAGACACCACCCACCGCCAAGAAAGCCTCAATCTCCTGAGCGAAGTTTGCCGCCAATTGCTCGAGGAAGTGCTGCTGAGCAGTCTCGAATTCGACATTGGACAACTTCATCAACTCTGACAGGTCACGATAGCCATGCTCCTCGCTCATCGAAGCCGCGAGAGCCTTGTCGGTCAACTCTTTCCTCACCCCGCTCAGTATGTTGTTCTTCGCCGAGCCATTCGCAGTCTGCTCCCTCTTCACAAAGGCGCGGACCTTGATCATCTCTGCGTCGCTTGCCCAGTGCATGCAGCCTGCTGGAATGGTGCGGATAGTGGCCTTGAGGTACTTGTTGGCGAACGAAGCCCATGGCATCAAGGGCTGCGTGTTGCCGTAGATCGCGCCTCCGAGATCGATCGCCCACACGGATTTGTCGGCCAAGTTTGCACGGTAAAGGTAGTGACTTGAGAGATCGTCTCTGAGGGGATGCCATTCGATAAGGGGACCGAGCTTTGGCTCGACGTTGACAATTTCGTAGGCGGAGATCGTTCCTGCACGTCGCGTCAGCATAATGTAGACCGAGAGCTCATACTCCGGCCATACCTTTGAGGGCCTGCTGCAACATATTTGCCATCTTGGTAACCGCCGCCATCGTATTGCAGTGTGCCAGCACAGCCTTCTCCTCGATTCCTACCAAGCCAAAGCCTGGAAACCATATGAACGTGTGCGATGGCTCCGATAACGTATACAGGCGGAGCTGACCGTCAACGCTGCGCTCGGCCTTGACTTCGGCATAATCCCATGAGGCTCTGGCGAGGATGTAGTAGCTGGCCTGTAGGAGATCTGTAGCACGGTAGAGCTGTTTGCAGAGATTTGCGCTCCTACACTCGGACTTGTGAGTAGACCAATGAGGCTTCTGGCACTCAGTCCCGCAGTACCATGTTGATGTGGCATGGCTATCGAGATCGACTCCTTCGCTGCAGCGGCTGCAACGATGCTTGGCTGGGTGGCCGTATACGGTGCACGGGTTGACCATGGCCGCTTGTTGCGTGGATGTCGGGGTTGGTCATTTGGAAGCAGTGTAAGTCAAAGTGTTTGGGCTCTGATGTGATTAATGCCGGATTGAGTATGCATGTGAGTGGCGCTATTGTTGAAGTCGGATTGTGCAGTTCTGCCACTTCAGTGAGCTCTTCACTTCACTTTGGTCCTCTTCACTTCCGGTTTCTTCACTTCCGGTTTCTTCACTTCTCGAAATCTAGACCCATGTGCGCAGAAAGTGTCTGCCTAAGTCGGCACAGCACATGTAAGGTGGGTACTCGAACTCACCACTGTGAATGCACAAGTAGGGCATGCGACCTGTTTGCGCAATTAGATCGACAAACACAACTCTCGACTACTTTCTCGAGATTCGCAGACTGCTTTTGATACAACATCGACCAATCACCCACGACTCAACTCATTCGATTGCACCCACCCTGGAATCCGAGAGTCCTTCTCGACTTCACAGCTGTGCAGTCTGCGGCAAAGATGCCTCCATTCGCTGTGCAGGCTGCGCCGATGGTGTCAACATCTATGGAAACATCAACATAACCTGGTACTGCTCGAAGACATGCCAGACTACCCACTGATTCACGCACAAGACCGACTGCAGGAACTCCAGCCATCGCAAACACCTCTTCCGTGCGGGAGATGCGCTGCAGCAATGTTTTCATCTCTTTGCGCACAAGTACTGGAGTCGTAAGAATTGTTCCTTCACTCGCGACGATGCAGACAAACTGCACGTCCGTGTTGAGGAGGACACGATGGCACCAGATCGCAATCTGTATGCTTTCCCGGGCGACGATCTGCCGGAGCCCCAGAGGCAAGCTCTGCTTGCGTATCACATGGGTCCAGTGGCTGCTGTGGCCTTTCACGTGCTGACGAAGCACTTGCTGACGAAGCACTTGCTGACGAAGCACTTGCTCAAAGGTCAATCACTTCTACCTCTCCTTGCGTGCCATATGCTAATCTCCTTCCAGGCTGCTGTACCGATGTCTCTGAGGTTATGATCGATGCCAAGCCAATTCAGATCATATCCTGGATCGACTGTGGTGAGGATCGCAACAACAATGGACAGAACATCGATTCAGTCCTCAAAATCACCTTGAAGGACGGCAATATATACGCACTCAACCTCACAAGCGCGCAGTACGGACTGAAGTGTGTCACGCCTTGGGACGATTCCGCTTCGCAGCTCATCCGCAATGTCAAGTCTGTCGACAAGCTCAGCGCAGCGTTCAGGCGCCTTCACGCCAGAATGATGCAACGTGCGCATCACGCTCGGCTTGCTGGGAAGGAGGTCCTGGACGAAGAGTCAATGTATGACTGCCGTATGGCGGCGTATGCGTATGCTGTTGAGAGCACTGCTATGAGCGGCAACGCCATCGGTGTCGCGGACTTTGTCCTACAGAAGTGCGAGTGGCTTTCAGCGAAAGAAGCCTTCCTGGTACGCTTCGCTGCTGCAACTGACAACACAGTCGCCGAACTAAGGGCAGGTGGTGGTTTCGCAGGCGTGGCGGTGCACCTGGCGGCACTGATGATGGCAAGACCTATCTGAGGACTTATTTGGGAGGGGTGTTGGCTGCGGCCATGCCCGTGTGACACGGCTCTTTGAAGTCTGATGGCCTACAGAATAGGCATGCGGCGATGCAGCTAACTAGGTGTGCAACTTTCCCCTGACATTCATGGTCTTATACCTGTGCCTCCTCTCATAGCTCTCTCTCTTACTTCGACCCAGCAACCATCCTGGCAACCCAGCGATCGAAGCTACCAGCCTGCCTCGCCTGATCCAGCAACTCAGCCATCTTCGTAGCGAAGTGAATGAGCAAGATCGCCTTCTTGCTCTCGTACTCTCCCCCCGGTAGCTTGACCAGTGCGCCCAAGTCAGCAACATCGTCCACCGCCTCCATGGCAGCATACAAAGCCGCCTTCATGTGACCACGGTGGCGCGCAATCAACATGATCTTCCCCGAGTCCTCACTCACTCTCCCAGACCGTTTGATAGTCCTCAATACCGCCTGCAGATTTTCGTCAAAGCCAGCTACCAGATGTCCGCCTGGACACTTGCCGATGTAGCGTTCGATGTACTTCTCGGCGAACTGATTTGATGGAACGACGGACGACGGGCGACCAAACCGGGCGCCAGTGATGTCCAGGATGTAAGTAGAGGTGTCGGAAAGCTCCACGCAGTATATATTGGTGGTGGGCGGAAACCAGCTTTGAAGCTCCTGCTCGGGATTTATCGGCCCAGTGACCGGCATGCGCTTCACGTCGACGCCTATTTCCTCGCAATTCACGATCGCCCCTGCCCGTGATATATCAGCGCTCCTTTCGTAAGACAGCAGAATTGACGCTTGCCTTGGAGGGCGCTCTCGATCATCCCATACATCGCCACAGGAGGGCTGAGTTCAGTACCCCACTGGATCATATTGCTTCCGGCATTCAGCTGATCACGAATTGACTCCTTCTCTTTCGGCATGAGTGCAGCATGTGCTTCGTAGATCTGGCGTAAAACATCTCCAGCGCGAAACACCTGCTTGCGGGCGTTCCTGAGCTTGCAGATCGCCTTGTGCGAAGTCCAATGCGCGACTTGGCAATCTTTGCCACAGTAGTGCGTGATTTTGGGCTCACCGTATATGGTAAGACCGTCCAGACAGTTGCCGCAGCGATACTTGGAGTCCTTGCCGCAGACTTCACAGCATAACGGATATGGTTGAGGCGAAGAAGCCATTGTGATGGTGTTATCGAGGAAGAAAACAATGTAGATGAGCCCGAGTGTCAGATCGGCATCGTGAGAGTCTTTGTGAGTGGCAGAATGGGGCGCTTACATGGGTGTGGAGACTGATCGCCTAGGTCATTTGGCAAACGGCAGGAGCAACCTGTCTGATGCGGGTAGCCGCGCCACTTGTCAGGCCACCGCAGATTGATGGAGAGGTTGACATCGGCAGGAGAGTATCGCAGTCTGGATCATTCTGTGCTTTGTGAAAGTTTGGGACATGGGGTGGGCTGTTGTCGCCAAACAAGAACATTGACAGTCGACCCAGCGCTGTGGTGAGCGGCTGGAGCAAGATGCGTTGTGTAGGTAGCCGCACGTCCTGGCAGGAAGCACCGCCATTGATGACCATCCCATTTCGGCCAGGTCGTGTGCTAATACAGACACAGTCAGTAGCTGAATATACCGCAGGATGGACTGAGGATAGTGGAACGTACGAGAGTGAGCGATATAGGCATGCAGATGAAAGCAGTGGAGCAATCCGATGCACATCAACTGTGAGCTAGTCTCTACTTTGCACTTCAGCTTGTGAAGAGTCCAGTGCGAACTTTGGCATTCTCTGCCGCAGTAGTGAGTAATTTCGACGTGGCCATGCGCATCAAGTCCTTCAATGCATTTGGCGCAGCGGTAGCCGGCGGGCTTGCTACAAACTTTGCCTTCCAGGAGACGTGACGATGTGTCGAGGAGCAACGTCAAATGGAAAGAGTCGCGTAACAGTGTCCGTAGAGTCAGTGGTAAACATCGAAGGCGGCAGTCAAACGAGCGGAATTGCGGAAAGTTGCAGGAACGACCTGAAGTATACACCTGTAACTTCCTCGAGAACAGCACCCTCTGTGTGAGTTCAAGCATCACTGAAACAGCAAACATAGCTCGGTCTGTGCAATGAATGCGCTGTGCTGCTGAAATGGATTTGACTGACTGCATCAGCTCCAGGGGCATGAGCAGTTATCCGGCTTTCAAAGGTAGGTATGCGTGAGTATGGACTTCGCGCTCATGCAGATTCCCGTGACCGCTCTCAACGTCACCCGCAACCAGCACTCTACCCCAGAACCACGGCCCTGCCGCCTCTTCACAGTGCTAAAGAGAAGCCAGCTCGTTGGCAGCCCAGACGTTACGTAGCGAAGGAAGGCATGATGCTGGCCGTTAAAGCTCTAATGCCGCCTTGCGCCTTAAGTGCATCGACGCCTTGTACGTCCGCGTCCTTGAATCGCACCAAGAGACCGGATGTAACGCATTGGTACTCGGCAGGAGGCATAGCCACGATCGTACTCAGCTTCAACCCCCGTTTCTCGGTCTGCAAAGCCTCCTTCATGGTGCGCTCGAGGAGTTGACGGTGCTTTGCGTGAATGATCGAGACCCGTGCCAAAGCCTTATAGTTCTCGGTGTTGAATGCTACAGTGCCGTAAGTCGCCAATCCAGCATGCATCCTCACGGCGCGAACGCCAAGTTCAGCCTCTTCAGTAACGGCGTCGGAATGCTTATCGATGAAGTCAGATCATGGCAGCACAACGTCGTCGCTGTCGAACCTTGCGAGGGTGGGGCTCAGTGCGTAGACTTCGCCACTGGGTAGATTCACACGATTAACCTTCTGGTCCGACAATGACAGCGACGTACTCCCGTCCAGACTGGTGATGAGTCGAAGGCGCGGTGTCTTCTTGGGCTTCACTTTCACTTCTTCAATGGTGGTAGCGGTACCTAATCTAAGGTCAGCTCATCAGCTATTTCATAGCGACTAAGACAACAGACACTTCAACCTGCTGTGCATCACAGTCGGTATCTGTATGCGGAAGTCGTCCTCAGCCAGGGTACAGAGTACCAGAGCTTTGTCTTCAGGCGCCAGATCGTCACCCGAAGAGCCAATGTAGTCCATCTGAGACAAACGGATATCGTCCGGGGTCATGCATATGGTGCGGTCCATTTGCTTTTCGATCTTGAATTTGTGATGCCATACGGTACGGGCGTGGATGTAGGCGACCTCTCGTAGCAGTTCGCCTGCACGCCAAAGGCGCATCCGCCCGAGTCTGAGTTTACATTCGACTTTGTGTATAGCCCAGTGATTCGTCTGACAGATTATGCCGCAGTAGTGGGTAGGCACCGCGCGGCCAACCTTGTCGACACCTTCATTGCACTTGCTACATCTTAGATTCGCAGGCTTGCAGCAAGACGCGCATTCTTTGGCCGCGATAACCGGAGAAGCAATGACCATAGACACAGACATGCTGATTGCAGAGCTGGACCTGCCGATGCGAAGCAAGTGGAGGGTGGAGGCTGCCATATGAGCAGAAGCCAGCAGCTAGTGAACCAGAGATAGTAGCTTGTAGATGCCAGGAGTATGTTCAGCAGTTCAAAGCGGGCAAAGCGCGTTTACGCGGACGCCCAGAAATCTCTCTTTATGTCTGTATTAGTCAACAATCTGCCCATTGTACACCAAGATCTTCGTACACTACGTCGACGCAGGACGCAAGCCCTATGGCTAGTGTGCGTTGTGGCGGAGAACAGAATCCAGGAAGATCATGATACAGGAGTGTGAGCTCTTCTTACTAGTCTCGAAGATGAGACAGAGTTTGGTCCTCATGCTTGCCCAAAGCCCTCTCCTCCCCACTCAATCGCCGTCCTCAGCCTCTGCTCAAGCACTGCCTCGCTCTCATACAGCGGCAAATTCAAGATGCAATAGCACGTGGAGCTAGTCGGCAGAAGCTTTGCTTGACCCCAAATTCTCGAAATGTTGAAAGTCAAGCTGCCGCTGACGGCTACGCGCTCAGCACTTGTGACAAAGCGCAGCAGCCCTCTCTGCAACTCCAGAGGCCAGCTGGCCACGATACGCCAGAAGCTTTCGATGTATGGCTCAGTTGGGGAGAACGCGGTGTACGTTGTCGATCTTCGCCAGTCGTGAATCGAAAGCGTGGGTGTGCCTTCAAGAGCTGCTCGTAGTTGCCGGGCGGTCAAGAAGGCCAGAAGAGGGGCGGGCAGGACGGAGTGGAAGCCAAGTTGCAGAGCGTGGAGTTGCGGATAGACGGACAGAGTGGTCAGCCATTCGACGTAATCCAGGGCGTACTGCTGATTTGTACCACGGGTTGGGATATCAGACCTAACCGGCGCTTGCCCCACAGTCCAACCAGGCCAATCCACGGTGTCTGCGTCGTCTGGCTCAGACGCAGCTGAGAAGCTGCGCGACTTAGCAGATGGTGATGTTGGTAAGTATAGCATGGGTAGCGTGTTGCGGCAGTCTTCTTCGTAGGCCCGGCGATGGAGATATAACTCTTCAAATCCGCTGTACCCAATTTCGAGGTCCAAGCCATTGGCACTTAGGTGGTAGACATGATCGTCATCCAGATCTGCCTCGATGAAGGCAACGAGGGTTTGCTTCTTGACTGGCCAAGCATCGGCAATATCATCCAGACCATCGATAGGGAGATCAAGGAGATGCTTGTACAACGCCAGAGGGAAGGAGACCGGTATGGCAATCCCATTGTGAATAGCCAAAGCCAATAAAGCACCTAGCAGCTCGAACATGTGCAGTGGCTGCAGACTCCCGATCCTGAGCCAGGATAGTCCGGTAGTAGCGTCCGTCGTAAACATGCCTGCTTCCTCTTTCAACACAGCCCTGCATACTAGGTTGAAGAACTCAACCTGTACGCCGCCAAGGTCTTGCCCAATCTCGCCAACCTCACCGCCTAAATGAATGCGGAGAGGACACAGAAGCTCAGAGCGCCGACGCTGCCAGAGCTGATCAAATGTGTCGCGCAGTACTTCTTCGCGGCTTACCAGAAGGACGAGGTACTTCTCACGTCTGAAAGCTACTTCGTATAGGCGCTGCTCCGCGAGTGTTGCGGCCGAGATAGGCTGCCGATGTATTGCAGTGGGAGGAGCATTGTATCGGTCAAATATTTTGTCGATCAGGTCCGCGCGTGACTGGGTGTCTCTGTAGCTATTCGTTAGCAAAGCATATTTCTGTCTTTACGCTTGTACACAGTCAGACGAGATCTGATCGCCCACGGTCTTCAATAACAGCAGCAGTAAGGTGATGCTCAATCGCACTGAGTGCGCCTGACTAGCCGCCCCGCTGAAGCTGACTCTGGAGTGATGTTCGTTATAAGGGGCACGAGAGAAGGATTCGTTGCTTGCATATGAAGTGGTTCGGCACATACCTCATGCGTAGGTGGCAAATGACGCGAAGTGCTGTGTACAAGTCATTGGGGTTGAATAAGAACGGAAACTCCAGTAGAATCACCGGACGTCGCTTACGAGGATTCGAAAGCCCTGCCAGCCACGCCTCAGCAATCATATTGAGTAGTCGGGGATCGTACCTGGACCAATCAAGGACGAAATTGCGCCGGCTGGTGGATGATCTGAGCATGACGCCCATCCATATGAGGGTACCGTGAGCTATCGATCCAGGCTTGACCGTTGCCTGACCGTCGTAGTTGGCTTTAAAGACATACTGCAGCATTTTCAGGGGTGAGAGACATGCGATGACCTGTGGAATCGCAGGGCCGGCTATCTTCTTCTCAATCCCGTGAAGTAAGTCGACTTCAAATCCAGTGCTATCATCAGATGTATTCTCGTGACGGGGATCGGCCACCGTGCAGCGGAACGCGATGGTCTCACAAATCTTCTCTAAGCAGTCGCGGTACGGCTTGTTATCTGTCAATACGTCGAGGACGCCTCGCGGCTTAGTCAAGCGAGGGCGGGACTCCATAGTTGTCTTTTGGAAGAGCTCCACAAGCTTTTCAAAAGGCTCAGCTTGTGACTCCCCATGCGTGTAGGCGGTGTAGGCTGACAGCCAGCTTGCGATCAGAAGCTCGACTGCGTGCTTGTCGTCAACATAGTCGGGGGTGGCGATACCTGCACGGCCATATGGCTTGATGAATAGGACCTTTAGCCCAAGTCTCGCCTCACGCAGCCGCCACGCAGCAGAGCCAAGCGCGGGCACCAGGACCTTGATCGTACTCTCGATGGATGTGGTCGGCAATACCGTCGCTACCGAATCGCTCAAACGCTGTCCGGACGAGCTCGGATCGCGGGCGTCGTCGAGTTGTGACTTTGTAATCTGAATCACCATGCCCTCGTCTTCCGGGAGGTTGCACAGATGTCGCCGTGGGTGTTCGCCACTGAGAATCTGTATTGCGATTAGACGCGCGGTGCGGATCTTGTAGTCACGAACGGGTCGAGGAGAGGTATTGCGCCGGCCAGTCGCACACTGCTGGTTTTCGCAGCTGCTTTTGCGGCACCCTTTCGTGAGCTGACTGATGTATTGTGAGAGTAAGCACTCTGCTTCTGCTGAATCGGCATCGCCACTGTTCATGGTAACATGCTGAGATAAATTTTGGATGTCAAGATCTGGCCATGGGCTCGGCGGAGCGAGAAGTTGCTCATCCGTCTGCATACGGCATGTGCATTGTCCCCAGCTGCCATGCGCCTAGCACGATCTCGCGCTGGCACTTGCTGTCAGCAACGGCCTGCACGTGCGATCGCGATCGCGACATGATGATGGTGCGCTTTTGCGGACGTGGCAAGGTGAAGTTGGCAGTCATGGTATATCCACGAGCACGATCCACCAGACAGACTTCCGTACATCGGTCATGCCTCGACGCACACGAAGTGCGATACCTTCCACATCCACTTCGTAAGTGATTGTCATTCACTTACACGTCAACCTTGTTAATAGTCACAGCCAACAATCCATCGCTACCCACATCGAAGTCACCCGATGACAGTTCGATTCACATATAGTGAAGAAGTCTGTTCGCTGTCGATCCAGGGTTCAAGGTAATATTTGCCCCACTCTTGATTTTTGGCGGGCGGCGGGCGTGGGCAAGTGAAGTGGTACTGCAGATTGCAATCGATCAATCGATACTAACCTTATAGCAACAATTCTCCACGGAACTCAGGATGGCAAACAATCAGGAGGTTCCGGACGACTGGGAGGCGGAGATTCCTTCGCACCCTGCTCACGGCCAACGAGGAACATTCGTGCCCGGAGCGAACTCATTTCAGCCAGGCGCACAGTCTTTCCAACCACAGGCATACAGCCAGTACGGGCAATACGCACAGCAACCTCAATACAATGGCTCATATCAACAGTACGGCGGTCAACAAAGCTACCAACAGTATGGCGCCCAGGCATACCCACAGCAGCAAGGCTACCAGAATCAACAATATGGCTACGGTCAGCAACAATACCCACAGTCATCCGTCCCCGAGCAACAGTCACAGAAGCAGTCATATGTTCCTCCACAGCAACGGCAGCCTCAAGTACCCATGCTTGCCCGGCGAGGCGATGCATCATTCACCCCTTCCTCACAACCACCTGCTTCTGCACCGCCACCGAGAGCTACGAACGGAACCGCCCCTGCGCCAGTCAAGACACTCTCACTGAGCGCAGCAGACACCGGAGCTGCGCCTGTGAAGACGGAGAAGGGTGGGGCGAAAGTACTATCACTTGGTCTACCTACGCCTGCGGCACCCAAGAAGGACATGGAGAAAGCAGTGGATGAGAAGGCGCCTGGAGCTGGCAAGACGATGACGGCAGCCAAAGCGATCGAGAGGACTGGAGAACCGACACCACTCAGCAGTAACACCTCACCTACGGCTTCGGGACGATCATCGCCCTCGGCTGCAGAGACAAAGAAGGCGGAGAAGAGAGCGGCAGACATAGTAGCCCAGGAGCAAGCGGCTGAGGTAGACGAAGAGGTCATTGAAGAGTTGTACGGTAAGGAGCATGTCAATGTGATCTTCCTCGGTCACGTCGATGCAGGGAAGAGCACACTGGGTGGCAGCATACTGTACGCCTCTGGTCGGGTGGACGAGCGGACGATGGACAAGTATAAGCGCGAGTCCAAGGAGCTCGGTCGAGAATCGTGGTACTTGTCATGGGCACTCGACCAAACCAAGGAGGAGCGCAGCAAGGGTAAGACGGTCGAAGTCGGCCGAGGATCATTCGACACCGAGAAGCGGAAGTACTCAATCCTCGATGCACCAGGACACAAGACATACGTCCCCAACATGGTCTCTGGCGCCAGTCAGGCAGATGTCGGCGTCCTCGTTGTGTCAGCACGCAAAGGCGAGTACGAGACGGGCTTCGAGAAAGGCGGCCAGACTAGGGAACACGCCATGCTTGCTAAGACCCAAGGCGTGAACAAACTCATCGTCGCCGTCAACAAGATGGACGACGTAACCGTCAACTGGTCCCAAGATCGCTACAACGAATGTCTCGCCAAACTCACAGCCTTCCTCAAGGGTCTCGGCTACAACCCCAAAACAGATCTCATCTTCATGCCCATAGCCGCTCAACAACTCCACGGAATTAAGGACCGCATTCCCGCTGGCCTCGCGCCCTGGTACAACGGTCCATCCCTCCTCGAAGCCCTGGACAACATGCCCACGCTCGAGCGCAAGCTTGGCGCACCCTTCATGATGCCCATCAGCGCCAAGTACCGTGACATGGGCACCATGATCGAAGGCAAGATCGAAGCTGGCATCCTGAAGAAAGATCAGAAATACCTCATGATGCCCAACAAAGCCGAGATCACCATCTCCGCGCTGTACGGCGAGGACGAAGACGAGATTCCCCACGCACAAGCAGGAGAGCAAGTCCGACTCCGTATCAAGGGAGCAGAAGAAGAAGACATCTTCCCCGGCTTCGTGCTCTGCTCGCTCAAACGCCCCGTCCACTGTGTCTCCGAATTCGAAGCCCAGATCCGCCTCCTCGAGCTGAAATCGATCTTATCCTCAGGCTTCAACTGCATTCTACACATCCACTCTGCAACCGAGGAGATAACTTTCTCCGCACTCTTGCACAAGCTCGAACCCAAGACGAACCGCCGCTCCAAGAAGCCTCCTCCATTCGCCAAGCAGGGCATGAACATTATCGCTAGGCTTAAGATTATTGGCGGAAGCGCGCAGCAGGTTTGCGTGGAGAAGTTTGAGGATTACCCGCAGCTTGGGCGCTTTACGTTGAGGGATCAGGGGCAGACGATTGCGATTGGTAAGATCTTGAGGTTGGTGACGGATCCGGTTGCGGAGGGGAAGGAGAGGGAGGAGAAGGCTGTTGCTGAAGCAGCGGCTGGGGCGGCTTAAACGAGTCGCCGATGACGGATTGACGTCGGACGAAGTGTTGTGAGAAGGCGCGGTTGCGACAGGGTGCATGAGTAGACACCGACTGTGGCATTGTTTCGGGACGTGTAGAAAACTTGTTGGCGGCATCGTTCAGCCAAACGTAGAGGGATCGGAAGCATTCGCTACATCATGAGGACGTAGCCTTATATAGCGCGGTCACGCTCAAGATCTACTGCCATGAATGCAAATGCGATGTACTAGATTGATGTAAATGAGTGTAGAGTGACATACGTCGTATCCTACTCTGCATGCCGACGCCTCCATGAAGAAGCCAACCCGTCACCCGAAATCGTCATTGCCCTGTCCATGGACTCGAGCTTCTCATCAGTGGTGGCGGTGGAGGCAGACTGAAGTCCGTCAAGCTGCCCAGGTCGTCCTGTAGAGTTGCCGAGATCCTCTGAATACGCTTTAAGCAGTCGGTGGCTCCACACTCATCGCCCCTGTCCGGCGTGCTCCAGGGTGGAAGCGGGAGTGGCGAGCTGGAGACCGCATCGCCGTATTGGGTATGCTGGGTGACACGACTTCTTGTCTTGGTCTGAGCACTGGCGGGCATAAGTGCTTCGTGAAGCGACTGGTGACATATCGATGCTTGCGTCGGGACAATCGTGCTTATCTGACTCTGATGAAGTGCTGGCGGCGAGGAAGGCGGCGATGAGTCTGCGATGACATCCAACTCCGCATTCTCCACGGCGGACTCAGAGGCGTTGCGCTCATCGGACTGGCTGATGCGTGCTGCTTGTGGTGAGATCGCATCTATCAGATCGCTGAGCAGTTGTTCCGAAGGGGGGTGTGGCGGGCTTGTCAGATCGACTGTTGCGATCGTCTGCGCGGACACTGCATCAGCGCCGATCTCATCGAGAGGGTCATCGTCCGTCTCGCTGTCCTCCACAGCTTCTCGTGCACGCTTCAACGGCATTTGCGTTTGTGTCCATGCAAAGCGCGCGGCGTCTCGATCCAGTGCCGCACCAACAGGGTCGTATGTGTGTGGTCCATCATCGAGATGTTGCTCACTTCCGTGAACGCTGTTCGAGTCGTGATGTAATTCGGATATGAGTGCGTCCCCTTCGCTGAGGGCATCGAGATCGTCGATTGTATCCAAGTCGAGGGAGTCGAATTGAGTCTCTGCGATTGTGGTAGATCTCGTTAGCTGCCTTGGTGGCGGCACCGTAGATATAGAGAGATCCTCGAACTGAGAGTCTTGCACAGTGAGTGTGCGCTTCAGCTTCCGACACGATCGCTTGGTCACGGTAAGTATTGGCGCGATCGGCAAGCCTGATATTGCGGTTTGGTTGATATCAGACGCCTCCTTGAGCGGGATTTCCGATGTATTCACAACAGTGTCGCCACTTGGCTGCAGTTGCAGCGGCCGTAGTCTAGTGTTGGCGCTACGCTCACCAAGTGGAACGCGTCGGGTGGCCGCGACGGTCGGCGAGACCGTTGTGGCCTTTGTTTGTGTTGAGACGTGGGATTGCTGAGACGACGCCTTTATACTGGGAGATGTCTGAGAGGCTGCCACCTCTCTCAGGCCGCTTGATTTCGTCGGCGTAGCTTCATTGCGGGTGCCTATACAGACGCCAGCACACGCAGAGGAGATGGTTGGTTCGATTGGCTTCCTTGCGGACACCGACTTTCGCAAATCGTAGCGTTTGGCAGGCGTCGCCCCAGATCTCGTCGACGCAGTGACATACCCAGAGTCATCCAGATCACCCGCTGCCTTCGCTGGGCTTCGAAGATCGTACCGCCTCGCGGGCAATTTATAACTTACTCCATCCTCGCCAGGAGCATGGGACAGCCATGGAAGCTTTTTCTTCCTTGCGACCTGTCGCTTCACCATCATGTCTGCGAACCTGTCCCTTCCTTCGTCGTCGTAGATATTGAAGTCCGGTGCGTCGTCTTCTGAGAGAGCATCGGCAGCTCTCGAGGATGCAGGTAGCCAGGCAATCTGCGTGAGAGTGTTCTGCCCCGTCTCCTTTGCCTTCAACTTTGCACCACTCCGCCGTCGGCTTCCAGCATTGCCACCGGACTTGCCAAATGAGACTCGACGCTTTTTCCTTGGCTCCTCCGTGTCCAGATCGACTTCGCTGCCCTCGTCGCTCCAGATCTCAATGGCTTTAGCATTCTTTGGCGTACTGACAAAATCGAGCTGTGTCAAGGACGACTGCCTCGTTTCGGCGTTGCTGCCTGGCAGCGAAGGTCGTGGCCGGGCCACTCGAGAATGTAGACCAGAACGTCGTTTGTTTAGTTGTCCTGGACGAACAACGTCTAATGTACCAGTCATGTTATCGATACATTGGTAGTTCTGTATTGCCCTTCATACTCGTGCAATTGGTCTCGACGCGTCCAAAGGAAGGAAGACGCGTTGATGACGTAAGGTTGCGGATAAGATCAGGCCCTGTCGTGTTACAACTTCAACTTGTGATTTTTCTTTACACACTGCACTACACTCTCACACGAGGAGAAGCCTTTTCGCAGTCGGTGATTAAGCCTCTGTCCTCGTAGACGGCACGATTTGAAGGGTCTGGTTGCAATGCTGGATCCATACGCGAAACCGCCTGCGGCCTTTCGTGAGATCTATAAGCGACTGCAGAAGCTCAGCGTGGTCGACATCTCCAACGAGAGCGCTATCGTTGATCTGCAAGCACTTGGCCAGACGAGCGAGTCCAGAGTTCGCGAGGCGTCGCGACATACGCTGTATCCAATGTCCCCGGAGGCGTTCGGTGAGTTCACCGGCACTCGATGCGAAACTACGAAAGCATTCACAGTCTACGAAGTGAGCGACCTACCAGGTACGCTCTATCCAGTGGAAACTTCATGTTCGTAGGTCTGAGGTAGGTCGGCAGGTCTGTTCATTTATCCCGATCTCCTGCCTCGAGACATTCAACTACAAATCCTCGCAAAGACTTTTCATCGCGATCTATCTGACCCGCAGCACTTGACGAACGTGCACACGCACTACGACGTGCCGACAACATCAGCTCGGTCATCTTACTTCTCTCCTGCGGCGCAAGGGCTTATCTTCAGCCCACGAGACCCTGCAATTCACAAGCCCATTACCACTCAACAATTCCTCGACAAGAAGCTGCGCTGGATGACGCTCGGAGGTCAGTACGACTGGACGAACAAAGTCTACCCTGCTGGGCTGCCTCCACCCTTCCCATCAGATATCAAGCAGCTCATCGAGTCACTTTTTCCAATGAAAGCCGAAGCTGCGATCGTCAACCTCTACAGTCCGGGCGACACCCTGTCACTACATCGTGACGTATCCGAGGAGTGCGATCAGCCTCTGGCTTCGATCTCGCTGGGCTGTGAAGGTATCTTCCTAGTTGGACTCGACGATGGTTGTGCTGTAACGCTCCGACTACGCAGCGGTGATGCTGTGCTTATGAGTGGTGAGAGCAGGTTCGCCTGGCATGGCGTGCCGAAGGTAGTTGCAGACACTTGTCCAGAGTGGATGCAAGACTGGCCTGCAGGAGGTGGACAATTCGAGGAGTGGAGAGGCTGGATGGCAGGGAAGCGGATCAATCTCAACGTAAGGCAGATGTTCGAGTGACTTTCACACTTCTGCCATTGGTATGCTTGCCTGCGGCCGGCTCATCGGAGTGCGCCAAGAAGCCACTTCCAGCTTCGAATTGGCTGATGGCCCGCCAGATGGCCGGGATATGGCGTCCTCAGCCAACGCGGCACGGTGGCATTCATTGGACATTGCGACTTTGTTCTTGTTACTATATTGCCACGCCTCTGCAATCGTCGACATCAAGTGAGATGAATGCCTAAGTCTGGGGGCGACAGGGCTTTCAGCTACAATCAGTAAAGATTTACGACGCAGGGCTACATGCTGGCCCGGAAGTGCTGACTACCTGTCGCAATCATCGGCTTCCAGCTGCGCATCTCAAGGCTTCCACGGCGCTCAAGTACCCGCTGCTCATGCATCACGCGAATGAGAAGTGCATCGTTACTCACGTGAGGAGTTGGGGGCTTAGCTGAACGTGTACCTGAGTACATCGGCTGACACACCGCTCAAGCTTTGCGCCACGGCCTTCGCTTACCGTGAGTGCGACCACACCACCCCAAGCATGGTACTATAGATCTTGGAGAGCTGCGTCACAGCTTACCGGTAACGTGCTACAGTTTGATGCGCCGCTCAGATGAAAGCAAGGGTTTTGCGGCCTCACGGTGAGGCGAAAGCGAATGCATCACGGCTACAGCCCTACCCCGGCCACTCGCAAAATTGACCACCTTCAGAGAGATCATAGTACTGCATTTCGAGCTGCGTGTACAACGCAATTCGTATCATCAGCTCAATGGTACCGTAGTCTTGACACGGCTGGCTGCTTGCTCGCAAGGGTTCATCAGCTCGCCACAGCAAGACATGGACCGCTTTTCAGCTCTACAGCGATTGCAGAGCGCCATGCGATCACTCTACAACATCAGATCCATAGCGAGCCCCAGTGACCGTCAGAGGGACGCCATCAAAGCTCTTCCTAAACCTAATAACATATAAGGCGGCTTCGTCTTCGTCCATCTCCTGCAACGGTCCCTACTGCACTTGCCTGAGCTCAGCATACGCCTACTTCATGATGGCACCCACCCTCGAAAAGGTATTCGACCTCCGAGCCTTCCTCGGTAAGACCGACACACTTCCACTTGGGCATGTGAAGGGCGGCGCACAGCGCATCATCGTTCCTATCACGAGCGGCTTTCTAAAGGGCTCTGGCGTCGAAGCCGAGATCATCCCGACAACTGGTGCAGACTGGCTTCTCCTCGATCCTGCCACAGGCACCGCTCATCTGGACGTTCGCATCGCGCTGCGGACTAAGGCTGGAGATAGTATCTACATATACTATCCGGGTATGGCACGCTCGGGGTTTCATTTCTGCAGATGAGCAGACCTGACCTCGGTCCAGGTATCATCAAGCTAGATGAGAAGATTGGTATGGCTCTGTCCTGGGACCCTGCGATGAGGACCACGAAGAGCTCCGATCACTACTTCTTTACGACGCCAAGAATCGAGGTGTCCAATGAGAAGCATAAGTGGATGGAGCAGACCGTATTCGTATCGCACGGTAAGTGCCCTTGAAGCCGTACTACGCCAGTAGCCAGCTAAGACGCGCTAGGACATTTTTTTGCAGAAGGAGATGGTACTCAGGCGGCGGAGTACGAGGTGTACAAGCTGGTGTCGGGATAAAAGCCTTTCGTATAATGTTACGCAACGGGAATATGCACTCTCACTCAACAACACAAGTCCCCTCAAGCTGCACACCAGGGCATTTGTATTTCAACTCTTTTCCAGATACACCAGTCACCAGATTGATGTTGGCTCGCCAAGTAAGTGTGATATGCTTGCCACCTTGCCACTCATTACCCTCGCTATTCCGTAGCAGATACACCACGCGGACCTTGTTGAGCTTCCTGAGCAGACAGCCGTGTGCGTACTGCAGAAACCGCATCCACCTGCTTTTCGCTTGTTCTCGCACAAGAGCATCCTCAAGCACGAGCACATCCGCGCCCGGTCTGTAGACGCACCAGCCGGACGCAACGTCCTCGATGTGACTGCCAATCGTAGGAAGCGGGAGGATGGCTGGACCAGCAGGGCCACGCAGACAGCCACGATGGTAGCCTGGCGTGCTGTTGATCAGCATGACCGCAAGTCGCTGAGCCGTTGTGAACGCTACGATGCTTTCTCGGTTCGCTTTTGCGTATGGCTGCGACAGAACTCGAGAAGACCGAACGTTCTGAAGGCATCGTAAGCAGGGAGCTACAATGTGGAAGCTGGAAGCAATCTCACCGAAGATACAATGACCCATTCCGATGCCAATAGCCTCCTTAGCAACAGGATCTGCTCGTCTGGCTGCGCACTTGCCAGCTGTGCCTTCATGAATACCAGCTCCAGCACTGCGATGGCTCGAAAGGTGATGTAGTCTTGCAACCTCGGTGTGACCTGGCCATGCAACACAGTAGCAATGTAGATCACACTGAAGAAGTTCACGAACGGCGTATCGCTCCAGATGAACCTCCCTGCACATCTTAGGGCCAGTATAGGAAGCATGGGTGTCTTGTGACACGAGGCTAGCGATGCGAAGAAGCATGTCACGAAGGTTGAGGCCACGAGGAGTTTCAATGTGAGTGATGACAGAAGCAGGTTCATCGATACGCTAGCGGCCAGTGTCGACGCGAGAAGCAAAACGCCAGTGTTGCTGAAGTACAGCTCGCTTTGCTCGCCGTCTGCATCTTTGCTCAATATTGATGTGTAGGCGTCGAGCACAATGGAGGAGCGAATACTGTCCTCGTCACGACGCAAGTATCGATTCGCGAGACGCCAGGCAATGGTGATGAGGTTCAGAAGCTCCTTCGCGAGGACGGTGATACAACTGTGCAGTAGCAATGCGCTCGCAAAATTGATCTGTTGCTTCCAGGGTACAACGGAGCGAGCATGCAATGGAAAGAGTGCCGAGAGGTCCATTTGGATAGGTTCTAAGGGTCGCTGTAATGTGCTGGGTCTCCGAAAGACGTCCGCACAGAAAACTCTATGCTTATGGCATATTGAGCGTTGGAACAAGTTCCTCTCGTCGACTGGATGGCGGAGAAGGAAAGGGATATGCGAGGCTGAGGCTCTGCATAGGTGCCCTACCTATAGATTGGCGCCACACCAGCGACCAAGTGATAAGCGAGCCAGCTACCAGGCAGCCCCACTGCATGCCGTCTGCTAAAGGGCATGCGGAGGGCGGCGTTATGACCCCCAGAGCGAGCTGATATCCATGAGGCCTGTCTCGACGAAGTTACAGGTATGTGATTCTCCAGTCAAATAGCCTTGAAGATGTGACCAAAGTCCACTGCTGAAACGGCAAGATATTGGAGGTGCACTGTGCGCAAGTTGGCTCGTGAACCGTGCCCTTATTCGATTGAGCCGCTGTCATCACACGAAACCTCCACGTTCGCCATCAACCATTCATGTTTCGACATGATACTGGCTGTGTATGCAATACATACAGGTGACAGTGTGCAGTGAATAGTATGTTCAGCCGCACTTTGGCAAGACTGGCGACCCTCAGGTACGCCTGCTGATGACATGACTGAGATCTGTTATTCTGCTTCAACTCTCCCATCTGCCCTCGCCCTGTCCGCATGTACGCTTCTTTGGCCGGATGCTTCTTTCCTTGCAGAAGCCCATGATGGTCTTGGATGGTGGATAAGTTCTTCCATCAAGCTGGCGATACTTGCAGATCCTACAACATCGGATTCGCGAAGGATGGCTTTAAGATCTAATGCCGGGAGGTAGGTCCCAAAACAGAGCGTGGTCTCAACCCATCACCACGTCAGAGCTGCTTCAGTGTGGAAATTCCCGTAATCTGAACGCAAGTAAGCCAGCATATAAACGGTAGCCTCGCCTGGCGATGAGTCCAATCAACCAATTCTCCCTGGACAATGGCACCCACCTTGGAAAAAGCATTCGACCTCCGAGTCTACCTCGACAAAGATAACGCAGTCCGTCTCGGCACCATCAAGGGTGGTCCTCAACGCACCTACGCACCAGTTGGTTCTGGTGGATATTTGCGAGGCTCCGGTGTCGATGCTGAGATTATTCCAAAAGGGGCTGACTCGGTTCTGGTTGACATGGCATCTGGTACAGCTCATCTCGACGTTCGATGCGCCTTCAGGTCCAAGGAGGGCGACAACTTTTATCTATACTACACCGGTATCGTCCCCGGGTGATGCTTGTCTGATTGCGGCGCTAATGTACTTGCAAGGCATTGTCCGACTAGACGAAAAGCTAGGCCTGCTCTTCACATTCAGTCCTGAAGTGGAGACTACGAAGAGCTCCGATCATTACTTCGTCACCACGCCGACGATCGAAGTATCGAACGAAGAGCACAAGTGGATGGAACGGACGATATTTGTGTCTCATGGACATGTCTATGTCGAGGGAGATCGCCTAGCGGTGGAGTATGAGATGTACAAGGTGGTCTCGGGTTAGCTCCAGACATGTAGCTTAGGCAAGGCGCAAGGCGCAAGGCGCAAGGCGCTCAATCCAGGCCGTTCGAAATGGTAGCATTGCAAAGCACACTGTATGAAAGATTCCCTACCATTAACTCCTTTCGCGAGACAAGGCTTATTCAGCCTGCAGAGGGGCATGTTGGGGGATAAGACTTCAACTGATCGCCACTTGGCATCGCTACTGCATGCAGTGCTTGTACTGCAGTACTTTGGTCATGCGCCGACATGATTCTCAGTCACAATCCCTTTCTTTCCAAACAGCTTCTATCATGCTATACATTGTCTCACTCGCTCGTGCCACGCGATGATTCTCCCAGCCAATGTCCTCTTGAGATGTAAGCGGACTTTAGGTACGCGTTGAACCGAGAGTATCCAGTATTCAGTGTCGTCGAAGGCTCTCAGCTCGGACCACCATGCAAATTCATCGACCTGCAGTCGACAACCGAAATGACCATCGCAAAGGTCGACATAAGATAATGTCGCATCACCGTCGTTGGTAAGATTCGTCCACGACCTAAGCACTTGAGCCTCTCACTGGTCGACCAGAGACCCGCTTCTTCGCGGACAAGAGATCCGGATCTGCCTTCGAGACTGCATCATAGCGCATGCAAGTACACCGTTGGCGTGGACTTCAACGGACCACACCAAAGCCATGGTTCGCTGGCATGATCGCGTCTCGTGGCAGTCCTGATACAACAGTAAAGTACATTGAATCTCTAATATCTTCGTCGATCATTCCTGCACGTTCACTCCAGCGCTCTTCCTCATCGTCACTTTACATTCCACAGCAGCCACGCTGAGATGGCGACGCCCAATTCTCTTCTCAGCCGAGTGAGAAACATATTTCGTCGGAAGCCTAGAGATAAGACTAAGACTACCACGCAGAACAGCAACATCCCTAGTACCCAGCATCCTACCAATCAGCAGCAGCCAGCGGTCGGCCAAGCTCAGCAACCTTTAGTGAGACAGAACCGAGCTGCAACTGCAGCGGCAGCAAGCACGTCTCCGACATTGCAGATCCAGCTTCAAAACCAGACAAAGTCGAATCAGGTTTGGGCATACATCAGTGCGACTCTACTCGGCCGTTTAAAGAACACTGTCACTGCTGACACCCATCTCTAGCTGGCCAAGCCCTTGACAACAACAATGCTCTCTTCCTACTCCAGTCAGACGCCAGAACGCCTTATTACCCGCCCTCACCCTCTTCGACCGGCCAGCCCTTGAATGCTAATTGCGCCATTCCCTTGGGTGGACCAGGCAACACAGTCAACGCAACCATCCCACGTATAGCTGGTGGTCGAATCTGGTTCTCCCAGGACGCCACGCTGAAGTTCTTCGTGAACCCTGGTCCCGGTCTCGTCGAGCCCTCAATCTTCAACCCTGCTGACCCGAACATCAACACCAACTTTGCCTTCTGCGAATTCACCTACAATCAATACGAGCTGTTCGCCAACATCAGCTACGTCGACTTCGTCTCCGCTCTACCGATCGCGCTCACCGTCAAAGACAACTCAGGTGCCACACGCCACGTCTCCGGAATGGGTCCAAACGGCTTGACTCAGGTCGCGCAAGGCCTACAAGCGCAGACTGCGAAGGATACGAGACGATGGAGTTCACTGATCGTCTCTCGCAACAACCAGCCCCTTCGGATCCTGTCGCCGAACTCTGGCATTCTGCTGAATCCCTCCTGGTTCGGTACTTACTGGAACGCCTACGTTGACCAGGTCTACGCTCAGTACTCGACAAAGCCGTACACGATCAATACGCAGGCTCAGTTTGGGAACGTCACTGGCCAAGTGAGTAACAACACTTTCAAGTTCGGCAATTCCACATTCGCGAAGCCGAGTGCCAAAGACATCTTCGGCTGCAACACAGGACCATTCGCAACGGGTAGTAACATTGAAACTAATGCCATCATCCCCCGTCTCTCAGCAGCGTTCAATCGCAGTACTCTGCTTCTATCGAACTCTTATCCGAATTCGGTACAGCCTGCACAGTACTACCAGAATCAGACAACGAATGTGAGTTTATCGTCCACCCGTATTACAGTTCCCACATTCGCTGACTTGGAGATGCAGCACTACGCCCGCCTCGTGCACGCCGCGAACCTCGACGGGCATGGCTACGCCTTCCCCTACGACGACGTCACACCCGACGGTGGCGTCGGCCAGGAGGGAAGCATCAGCAGCGGCTCGACGGCTTCGTTTTTGGTGGCTGTGGGCGGCAACAACGCTTATGCGGCTTAGGACGCGCCAGAAGACGCTATGGCGAGGGAAGCGAAGGCTATGAAATCAAAGGCTGTTTGAGGTGCTTTGTACGTATTGTAGATTCATGAACATTAGGGTATCTCACGATTAGCCTTCCGCGCTACCTGCGACAGCGTAGCCTCGCGCTACGCCTTCCCGCCCTTGCTCCATGCCCGCGCCGACGATCTTGCCGTCTGCATCGCGCTCGTAGGCGATGCGCTCGTCGCTGCCGAGACCTGCCCAGGTACGTCGGGAGCGGAGGAACTCAGCACCGGGTGACGTGACGCCGTTGACTGTCGCCACATCGCCTTTGGCGCGCTGTATGAGCGCGGAGGATGGAGCGGCGGTCACATCGCTCGACTGAGATGAAGCCGCTGCGACTGGCTTCGGACGGCCCATGGGTCGTGATCGTGAGACGTACTTGCCCGTTCGAAGATCAAACTCCGGAGGCTCATCGTCTGACTCTTCGTCATCCCAATGCGCGCCACTGTTGCCCACCCCACCATCCTCTGTGTCTGCTACATAACCAGGCCCGTCGTCCGCATTGGAATCATCTACAGCAGCTCGGTCCCTGCTGAGTAGGCTTCCGAAATCTCCGACCCACTCGCCACCCCACTGCCTCCTCCCATCGCCCTGCAGCGCTACCTCCAGCTCAAAGGGCGTGATGACAGGTTTGTAGAACTCCCCGCTGTCTACCAAACTGCTCTCCCAGCACCCAATGATCACCCAGCCCTCAATCTCCGCAAAGTTGGTCAGCTTAGCCGCGTTCAGCTTGCCGACGACAAACGTGTACGACTTCTTGCCAGCTCGGGTGATAAGGTTCTGGCAATGTGCGAGAGCAGACAGGTAGTTCTTGACTGACAGGGTGTTGATCAACAGACCAAGGATCGGAGCCGTGGAGATGGATGTCAGGAGAGCATAGCGGCGCCGAAGTAGTGCTGAGATGTTCGAGATCAGGACTTCGGGAGTGGTGGTTGTGTCGGCGGCTGTGAGGGTGTGGATCGCTTTGACGCGAGAGGAGAGAATGAGGAGAAGGCTGTTGGGTGGGTTTGAGACGTGGAAGACGCTGTATGCCTTCAATGCTTCAAGGTCGGACTGAACGTCCTCAGGTACGGTCCGATTTGGCAGCGCGCTTCCAGGATTGTGCAGGATGTCTGTCGCGAAGAGGTTGCCATAGCCTTGATCGCGGAGTCGCTGAGCCAGTTCTGATATATGGGATTGATATGGAACATCTGCCATGAGTATTACTTTCTCATCTGCATTGGTGTATGTGCGCTTGAATGCTGCTACTGCGGCATCAAGATCAAGTGGCGGAGACGTGAAGACGTATATCACCGGTAGTCTTGCAGTCGGGCTCAGACATGATCTTCCATAGTGCACTACCACGTCAGCATCCACGTGCTCGGCTGCAATCTCGTCGACACAACAGGCGCCGTAGGACGTGTCACCCAGTATGGTGAGGTAGTGTCCCTGGTCTTTCTCGGTGCTCTCACTTGGCTGGCTGGTCCTGTTCATATCTAATGCGCCAACCTGGCTCGCAATACTCTCTGCGCTCGCAGTAAGTTCCTCGCGACCGGACGCCGCCTTCTGGTCCAGTGGACTATATCTCTTGTGTATCTTCTTCAACTCCCTTGATAGACTGTCGCTGACTCTCGGCGCCTCCACCATCATGCTGTCCGGGAACTGCAGACCAATCCTTCGCCATCTCCCATCGCGTATCTCTCGGACTGTACGATGTATCTCATACTGCACATAGATCTGCTCGTCTGACAGTCTGCTACCGGCACTGATGGGCGACGCGATCGGCTCAAAACTGTCGTCGGCCGGGGTCGAGAGAATCGGTGCGGTCGAGACGGACATTTTGCTGTCGCCTGTCGGCCTTGCGCGCCGGCGAAATGTCCAAGATGAACCATAATAGTATACCCAATTATTAAAAAGTACTTTCTGTGCCACATGCCTTATCGCCGGCTTATGGCCGACACGTGGTTGCAGGGTTATCTACATGTACACCTTCCATATCGACTTCGGTACTGACATCTTTCTCACGGGCAATCGCATCGTCTGCGATAGGCCGCAGGGCATTGCTTCTTGACGGGGAGGTGCGCATGGCTAAGATGCCGCGTGAGAGTCCCCACGCCTAGCGGAAGGAGATTGATGGGTCTTCGTTGTGACGCTCCGTCTCAGCGACCACTTAAACTCGAACACACCCGAGTATTGCATTAGCGATCATGCTGAACGCGCGAGCCTTGACCGAGCTGCTCACCCTTAACACAGACGATACTCTGTGCAAGCAGTGGTGGCTGATGACTCCTAATGGCACCTTGCTTGCCTATAATGAACCCAGCGGGGTCAAAACTCTGCGCAACAAGGCCGCCATGGTCGCACTATCCTGGCAGGAGCACCAGCTACTATTGCAGCCTCAGCCCGAGGATTCGGAGCAGGACGAGGACGGCTCTCAAGAGTCTGAAGCACTTGGCCCTGCTGTGAAGCTCCGGGCGCTGACCATCGAATCGACGACCTCAAACATCTTGACCACCCGCGTACAAGCCGGGCTGCTACTTACACTAGAAGGCGGTGTACCGCCTCGGCGCCGTGGCTTCGAACCAAAGACCTCTGCTGAAGGGGACGACGATGCTGTGTATCCGCCAGAGGACACAGCCGAAGCCGCCACGTCAAGCGAAGAGCTGACAACGTCAAGACCAAGCAGCACAATGAGTAACGCCGCGATCAGCATCCTCCGTCTCCAACGAAAGAAGCTCGATGCATTGGCTGATGCGATATTGGACGAGCTCGAACGAATTGGGTTCACCATGCCTGGCAAAGGAGCAATTAACATGTTCTGATCGCACGCAATTGACAATATATCAGTCATAGCCTGGACTAAACATATATCGAGCCCTGCGAGGAATTCGCGGCCAAACGAGCCAACGAAATGTGACCCTTGGACACCCTGAAGCACACTGCACTCCACGTTCGCGAACGTGGGGTCAGACGCGGGGTATTGGACTTCGATGCTTTGCAGGTACCTATTGGAATACCGGAGAAGGCGGACCTGCAGATGCAGTGTGGCATGTGAGAGCCAGGCTAAAATGTTCGCACGCCGATGACGGACGGTAGGCAAACAAATATGCTCGCCTTCCGACCCGTATTTGCCTTGACAACGTGTACTTAAATCCCTTCCAGTCGAGTCACGAAGGACTCGGTTGCGGAAATATACTATGCCTCAACCACATAATGGTACCAATGGTCACGCAGCACGCCCAAAGGTTCTCATACCTGAGAAGGTCTCACCGGATGGCCTCAAACTCCTACAAGCCTCCCTCGATGTCCACGAACGCAAAGGTCTGAGTCCGCAAGAGCTCGAGGAAGTTATCGGCGAGTACGATGCACTCATTGTGCGAAGCGAGATGAAAGTCACTGCAGCGCTGTTGGCGGCTGGCAAGCGACTACGCGTTGTAGCAAGAGCCGGAGTAGGTGTTGACAATGTGGATCTCGACGCTGCGACGAAGCTGGGCATCATTGTGGTCAACAGTCCGCAGGGAAACATCAACGCCGCTGCTGAGCATACCATTGCCTTGCTCATGGCTACGGCGAGGAACATCGACACCGCTAGCGCTAGTCTGAAGTGTGGAAAATGGGAGAGGAGCAAGCTAGTGGGTGTCGAAGTCAAGGGGAAGACATTGGCTATCATTGGGCTGGGCAAGGGTAAGCAGCATTGCGTTTTTGTAGGGAGTATAAAACGCTGACCGTGTCTACAGTCGGTCTCACCGTTGCGCGTGCAGCCGGCGGCCTGGGCATGGACCTGATAGCCTTTGATCCTTACGCCAACACCTCACTGGCAGCGTCCGCAAACGTCGAGATCGTCTCCACTATGGACGAGCTTCTGAAGCAGGCCGACTTTCTCACTATCCACACACCACTCATAGCATCCACAAAAGGCATGATCAGCGCAAATGAGCTCGCGAAGATGAAAAAGACGGCACGCGTACTCAACGTGGCACGAGGAGGTATGTTTGACGAGGCTGCACTGCTGGCGGCCCTCGAAGCAGGCACGATAGCCGGCGCTGGGATAGACGTGTTCACGTCTGAGCCGCCAGCCCCTGACGACAGCGCGAGCAGACTCATAGCGCATCCTAAGGTCGTTGCAACACCGCATCTTGGAGCGTCTACAGTGGAAGCGCAGGAAAATGTCTCGATCGATGTCTGCACGCAAGTCATCTCGATTCTCTCTGGCCAGATGCCGCGCAGCGCAGGTAAATCATACCTCCCTCTTCCCACCCGTTACAGTGCCTTGCTAATCCTATCCTAGTAAATGCTCCCCTCATCCTCCCCGAAGAATACCGCACGCTCTCCCCCTTCGTCTCCCTCCTCGAAAAGATGGGCTCTCTCTACACCCAACACTTCCAACCGCCCTCTGCCTCCCAACCCCGCAAGATCTTCCACCTAACCTACACCGGCGCCCTCGCCTCCGCGCAAACGACCAAACCGCTTTTCGCAGCCTTCCTCAAGGGTCTCCTGACCCCAATCACCTCTTCGGAGAGTCTGAACATCAACTTAGTGAACGCTGAGATCGTGGCGAAGGAACGCGGCATCCTGATCAATGAGTCCCGCTCGCGAGAGGAGGATCTGGAGTCCTCGTCTGGTTTCGCATCATCAGTTACTCTCACTGCTCGCCTTGCGCCGCGGTCTCCGTCAGTCTCCCGCGTTCCTGACCCCCTCAGTCAGTCCAAAAAGATCGACCAAGACCACACAATTACCGGCTTCGTCTCAGCCAACACGCCCTACATCTCTCGCCTCGGGCGTTTCGAATGTCGCTTCATCCCCTCTGGCACACTGCTCATCTGCAGGAACTTCGACTCGCCTGGCAAGATCGGCGTTGTGGGAGGACGACTGGGGAAAGCGGGGGTGAATATTAGATTCATGAGTGTGGCGCCTATCGACTCACCGGAAGGAGCGGAGGGTGAGCTGATTGATAGTGACGGGAAGCAGGGGGGAAAGAACGAAGCGTTGATGATTCTGGGCATTGCGGGGAGTGTGAGTAAGGAAGTGAAGGAGAGTCTGGTGGGCGAGGATGGAGTGCTGGAGGCGGGTGTTGTGGTGTTGTGAGCTGAAATACACGTCTCACACAGCCGACTTCAGGTTGAGAAAAGCGGTGATCGATTCTAGAGTGATCATGCCACCTGTGTATGCATGTCTAGATCTAGTAGTCGCTATCGTAGTCTTCCTCCGGCAACAACGCGCGATAACGTCTGCTGGCTAGATCTTGCTCGAGTCCGCCTTCGCTCTCGGGATCTGCGTAGCCTGTATGAAGTCAGTGGATGTGCTTTCAAGTCATAATGCAGGCATGCGCGACTGACCTCTCCCGCCCAGCAAGCTCAACACAACCGGCAAGAACACCAACGCATGCAGCGCCGCCCAAATGACCAGCGCAAGCCACACTCGGAAGTAATACACCTCAAAGATCTTGCTCCTCGTAAAAGCCAGCACGAACACACCGAGTAGCTTCGTGACGGTGATACCGCTGAACACACTCCCGCCAACATTCACCAGCGCAGCCCAGGCTCTGCCTTCTTTGTTACCGGCGGTATTACCGCGCATGGGTGCGCGCTCGAGAATAGCGGGTTGAGGGACCGTGAAGGCTCTAGCGATGTGAGCGCAGAACTCCACGCTGATACCCACAGAGATGACGATATTGACGAGGGAGACTGCGTTCAAGCTAACGCCCACGAGAGTCATGGTCGCGACGATGTCGGTGACGATCATGGCTACTGTCAACGTCACCAGGAATGCGGTGGCCAAGGAGCCAAGGAGCAGTGTCGTCAAGCCCAGAATGAATAGCAGCGCGGAGCCTACTAGCGTTGTTGCGAGCCCGATGATAGAGTGATACTGGTCGAAGAAGATATAGAACTTCGAGTATGGAAACACTTCGATGTTGTTCTCGCGGGAGATGTCGTTCGCGATGCGGCGCGCGGAGGCGTAGGCGGCGATGAAATCGTGCTGAGAGCGTAGTGGTGTATGGGCTGTGCGGAAGTGCGTTGCTGGCAGGGTCAGAGAGGTGGCGTTGTAGCGGACTGCGTCGCTGTAGGCTGCTGCGCCAGCTAAGGGGCAGTCTTCGACGGCTGTGTCGTTGAGCCAGTGGGAGAGTTGAGAAATGAAGGCTTCGCCTTCGGGCATGCCGGTCATGGTCACGCTCCAAGGTGGGTCTTGGTCGGCTAGACAGGGCTCGCCGTTAGAGTCGAGGCAGCAGGTATCGAGCTCGGGGTCGAGGTATTTTAAGAAGTCGTCGATCCAGCTAGCAGTGGAATCGGCTATGTAGGAGAGATCTGAGCGTTTGCGCTCTTGTTCGAGGATGTTTGTCAGAGAGAGGGTGTTGCAAGTGGAGAAGCGGGCGCAGAGTTCGCGTTGGTGAGAGCGTTGCGTAACATTCAGATTGCGGGTGACAAAGTATACTGGTGGGCCAGCATCAAAGTAGGCGTAGAGGTCATTGAAGTAATCGATCATGTAGCTGCCCTGAGGCATGGCCATGCGCTGATCCAGACCGAGTTCGATCTCGGGCAGTAAGGCAATGCCCGCTCCGAAGATGGCGAGGAAGATAGTCAAGATCACCACTCGAGCGCGATTGCCGAGAATAGTGGGTGCATACGTCTTGCGAATGAAGCGAGAAAGCCAACCTTCCTCTTCCTGGCCACTGAAGGGTGCTCCACCATAGCCATTTGGCATGCTCGAGTCGTGAGCGCCCTGGAGCTTGACACATGGGATGCAGTCCGCACGGCCAGCTTCGAGGCGCTCTTGATTTAATGCGAGCACCGACACGAACATGGTGATCTGCAGCAATGCATTGATCAGGACAGCGCCCGCAGCATAAGCCGCGAAGTTGCGAACCGCTGGCATGCCCACGAAGGCGCCGAGCGCGAATGTGACAGTCTCCGTCGTGGCTGACAGCAAAATCGACGGACCAATGCGGCCCATGGTGCGTGCAACCCGCTCCGGTACTGACTCGTCGGCATGACTTATGTTTACGCGCTCGAACTCGTGCACGATGAGGAAGATGTTGTCCACGCCGACTGCTAGGACCAGGAAGGGAATCACCTCGGCGATGATGAGAGTAGCCTTGAGGCCAAAGGCGGCGAACAGCCCAACACTGGCAGATACTGACATCAGGACAATGATGATGCCGACTATGCCGAGCATGAATTTGCTCTGCACGAGCGCGCCCGCCGGGTTCTTCATGATCGAGCTGAGTGAGACTGTGGTGCTACCCAGTGCAAGCGAAGCGTAGAAGAACATAACAATGTAGCTGATGACGATGATCTTGACGTCGGTGTTGGTGTTCTTGTTGAGCTCCTCTTCGAGCGAGATCTCGGCATTGAAGCTCAGGCGCAGACCGCGCTCACTTGCTTCGACCTGAACGTCGAGCAGGAGGTCTTTCAGACTCTGTTCCCACTCTTCGGCCTTTGCCAAGCCAGGATCACCAGGATTGCGAC
>KZ111141.1:1721901-1737112 GCA_002077045.2 Rachicladosporium sp. CCFEE 5018
CGATTGCCGAGTACACCATAATGACACCGAAGCTCAAGCAAGGCAGCAAGCCTACATGACATTCTTCCTCGACGTGCAACTCGGGCAATGTCGGGCAGCTACCAGGGCAATCCACGCACGCGCACTTGTATCGCTCGTCTGTGCTGTTGCATGGCTTCGGGCCGCCGAGAATCGGCTTCATGCCAGTGAAGCTGTCATTCGGAACGGGGAAGTTGATCTGGAACGGACTGCCTAGGAAGGGCTTCTTGTCGCCCAAGAACTTCAGCATCTGGGTGTAGTTCTTTGCGCCTCCTCCAATCAAGTCCATCGCCTTGCCACCAGTGGCACCGAACTTGACATCCTTGCAACTGTCGAAGAATCCAGTGCCATATTCTTTGCTGATCAGCTGATCAAGCTCAGTCACCAGGAATTTGTCGTTCTTGGGCTCGATTTTGGTGACGTTGATAAAAAGTGATTGATCGGGCGAACAGCTGAAAGTACAGAACAGGTCATAGAAGTTCTTTTTGCACGCTGGACATGCTGAGATGATGTTCGAGGCCTTTTGTAGATTGCTTGAAAGTGCGTCGACTTGCTCGCTTGTGCAGCACACGTCGGTCTCCTTCCAGTCATCACCACATATCCCGACAATCTTGTCCCGTAGAGCAGTGTCCGGCTTCTCTGCGAGGCCATTGTCTGGACATGGCAGCTCTGAGCCGAAGAAGCCTTGCTTGCCACAGTCCCCTCGCAGTGCGCATCGACCTGCCTCATGGATCTTCGTTGGCGGTCCAGGCTCAAGAGCGTTCGCTGTCGAAGCTGCGACTAGTGCCGCTCCTAGAAGCCATACTCTCGTCCTCATTCCCGATTGACCGCACCTACTTTGCCGCAACCGACTGCAGCAGTGTTCCTCAGTACCTCTGTGGATGGGTCTCGGTCAAGCGGGTAGTCGAAACAATTCAGTTTCGACGTTGTAGATCAGATAGAACTCAATACCACCGACTATGCATGAATTCAGTATGCACGTGAGAGCGTGAGTGAGGCGAATGTAAGTCCAGATGCAATGAAGCAGCCTGGAGCTATGTCCGTCAGTTTGTACGCGGCGTTTATGTCATAGCGTGGCGCCCACCCCGGACGGAGCTATCCGTTGAGCCTCAATTTCCAGGCATGTCCAGGGCGGGACTACACAACGAGTACACTTCCTGCCGCTCTCACGAGCGTGCGGGCAAGCACACACAGTAGGCCAGCACATTGATTGAGCATCGCAACCAACCAAAGTCTCCTGCACAACTCTAAGGTATAGTTGCTGTGTGTCCTTCCAGTGGACGATGTCAGCTTGGCGCTAGACGCAAATCAGGTACAGAGTTGCTATCGGCGAATCGGAGTGTTGTGCCGACGTTGTTTTGATCGCAACGCGGTTGCTTCATCTCGACACACGATCCGGACAACGCACGCTGTAATACAAGCATACTGACAGCAGCGCTACAGGACAGCAGACGATAGTGCACATAACATGCCCATCTCGCCTGCAGGACACTCGCGTCTTCCCTCGAGACTATTTCGCACCTCATCACCGCCCACCCAGGACTACCACACGGCGTCAAGCTTCGACCCGCAACACGAAGCATTGAATTCGACTTGGGCGTTTGGGCATACTGTCACACAACGTCTACCTCACATACAAGCGCACATAGCCATGTCGGACGATGGACACGACAACACCGGTGGCAGCATGGACATTAGTATCGAGCAGGGTAGAGCCGGTGCGCGCGGCACTGGGCAGAACGACTTTAGTGAAGATCGAGTATGGGCCTTCAGCAACACGAACAGCCAGTACGACATGACACCTCCGGCGCGCACTCGGCCGCGCCAAAGCGATGGTACTCTGCGACGTGAGGCTTCGGTGAGGAAGGCTTCGGAGGTCGCCAAGCCAAATGCGAGCGTGAAGCGGTCAGTGAGTGCAGCTGTGCCACAGCAGCCCAGCCTGGCAGAGGCAATCAAGCATAACAATGCCCTGCCTGGCCGCGAAGACACTCACACTGGCGGTAATGTCACCAGACCAACCCGCAACACCCGCTTCGGCAATCGTGTGCTTTCTGGCTCCACTCTGGAAGGGAGCAACGGCGAGGGCAAGAACAGCAACAAAGTTACTGCAAGCAATAAGAACGCGACGACGCAAGACCTCAGCGAGACTACATTCGCCTTGCCGGACATGGAGGGCGCTACCCAGCTATACGGCGGCACACCAGCGGTGACACGCCCAGTGAAGCGACCAACACGATTCACGCCGTCAGCTGCGTTTCGCATGCCATCTCGCAGCACAGCTGTCGAGTACCGCAATCTTAACGGCGTTCCCCTTGACAGAGATGCCGAGCGCGTCTTCGACGGCATTAATGATGCAGTCAATAGAGTCGCGCAGCTCGAGCTCGAGGTCGGTCGCCTACGAGACGCACTTGCAGATCGTGAGTTTGAGATTAGTGACCTGAACTCCCGCCTTGAGATCGAGCAGCAGAGTCATCGCCCTGACAGCGGGCTTGGATCTGAAGATGAGGGATCGAAATTGCAATGGCGTCGTGAGAGACTGCAGTTGCAGGGGCAGATCAACGGGCTCCAAGACAGTCTGGGGAAGGCTGAGCGTCAGGTCCGCACCCATGAAGCCACGGTCTTACGAGTCACTCAGGAGAGGATGGATGTGGCTGCGCAGTGTGAGCGTCTTACTCGGGATCTCCAGGATACTAAGCGCGAAAACGAGGTCTTTCGCGAGAACTACTCAAGGATGCAAGACGAGAATGAGGAGCTCAGGGATGAGCTGGCTGAATTGCGTGAGCGGGTGCCAGGAAAGCGAGCGCGCAGTGCTAAGAGGAAGTCTGCTCCTGTTCAGCTTGAGGCCGAGGAGACTGTCGACCAGACCGTTGAGAAGCCGCAGGGTGCCAGTGCTCGCCAGTCAGGTCAGCCGCAGGCTATGCGCGCAGCCGATTACACCGAGCAGCAGGCTACCCGGAGCCAGTCACAAGATGTCACCTTTGGCCAGCTCGATCAGACGGCCCGCAACAACATTGCCAAGGTGGTACAACGCGAGCTTCAGCGTGTGCAAGGTGCTTCGACGATGATCTCCCAGGCGGCTCGCGAGCAGCGCTCTAGGAAAGTCGTCGCCGTGCAGCCCACTACAGCACCTCAACGACAAGTCTCACAGAAGACAGACCGACGCGCTTCCGGGCTGGTCAATGGGCACCGTTCTGTCTCGGCACCCGTCGAGGCAAGCCTGAGTGATGCGGACTTCGAGACAGAAGGCCACGCGAACGAGAGGACTGGCAGAGGTGCTGCGGATGCTACCAAAACGAAGACCAAGACTGTTCGCACTAGCACGCGCGACATCACGAACCTAAGCATGGCTGCCATGCCGACGAAGGATCTTAGGCAGATGCTCGAGCAGCAGCGCCGTCCAAATGGCATCAAGCAGCACACCTCACTCCCAGTCGAGCCTGTTCACGAAGCGACCACCACTCTTGGAGCTCGTCGCAAGTCCTCCATGCGCGACATCGCTGCAGACCTTACGAATGGCACAAACGGCCAAGTCGAGAACGATAACACCAAGCAGGCGAAGAACGTCCGCGTCCAGTCTCCTCATGCGTCCGACGACGCCATCAATCCCCCAACGAGAACCGGCGCCGACCTAGACACCTCACTCATCAGCTATACACCCCTCCCTCGTTCTCGCATCCCTCTGAACGATCAGACCTCCGCCTTCCTGGTCCCAGATATCACGCTCCGCGAAGCAACTTTGGCTGCACCTCCCCACACCACTATCCCACCACACGCTCCAGAGACCTGCACCGTGTGCCCCGGCTCCGTGCCCAAGCTCGCCAACCCGATCCCCGTCTCGACCCGAGAAGGACTACCCGACGATGCCACGCTCCGCCCTGCCTGGGAGCCAGCAACATCGCTCAGTCATGTTCTGAAGGCATTGACCGACGAACTGGCACACCTGCACCTTACTCTCGGGGCCAAGCAGGCTGAGCTCCGTGCTCACGATCCCGCGCTCGGTCGCCGTAGACGTCTGGCACTCGAAGCGGAGGTGTCGAAGATACAGGATCAGATCGCGAAGCAGGGCGAAGTGATCTACAGGCTGTATGATGTGGTCGAAGGGTTCAAGGGTCATTTCGCGACCGCCGAGGACGACGATCTGACCAGAGAGGTCGAGGAAACGCTGCAGAGTCTCGGTATCGATCTGGCCGAGTTGAGCGGAAGAGTTGGCCGGGGCGTGACGGTCGAGGACGAGGGTAATGACTTTGAGGTGGCGGGCGAGACCGAAGGTGAAGGCGAGGAGGTTTGGGAGGGGATCAGTGAGGAGGGTGATGAGTGAGACGGCGAGATGGGGAGGCTTTAGGGGACGCTACGCGTCGAATCAGTCTGCTTATCAGGGGACATTGATACAGGCGGACTGGAGGAATTGTTCAGATGCATTCGCTATAGCGTTGTTGATAGCGAATACGACTATACTTGAACAAACGTTTCCTTCTTGTATCAAGCTCCGAACTGAGAAGTGACAAGCCAGTGAGATGTGAAACAAGATGGGCGAAGATGGTGGAATGAATTATACATTATAGTGTAAAAGCATCGCTATCGGTGCATCGCAAATCTTGTGTTCGTTTCAACTCGAAGCACCACGCGCACTGCTGCCGTCATATCTCACGCTCACGTTCATGCCTTTGGACTAGTACCTCTTCTCACTCCCATACCCAGCCGCCTCCTTCCCAGCAGTCGACAAGGGCGCTCCACTCCCAGCAAGAGGAGCCTGCGCCGCAGCAGGATCGCCATACCCACCCACCCCAGCCGTAGTCCCAGCGTGGGTAGGCGACGTAACAGCCCCAGCCGTGCCCGCCGTCCCAGCAGCCGGTGCGCCATGCCACCCAGCGCTCTTCTCCGCGCCAGCAGGGCTATTCGGCGCGCTGCCCTCAGGTAGCTCATTATTCGAGATCCCCGCCACAGACGCAATAACAGCGTGCCAGCGCTCCGCGTCCTGCGGCGTGTGCGCGCGGAACGCGTACTCGTGCGTCATGGCCATCTTGCTCATGATGCTGCTCTTCCCTGCATCTTTTCCACGGACGTTGAACTTCGTGCCATCTACAGCGCCAATAACGCAGTCGGGCAAGTAGAGCGAGTTCTCCGGCGAAGGATCCTTGGCGAAGTCGTCGTCGGTTTTGAATTCGTGGAGGTATTTGGCTGGGGTTACGGCGTAGAAGGCGGTGGTGTAGGACTTTAGCTTTCCCTTCTTCTCGAGGGAGCCGGCGATGAGGGCTTTAGTGGAGCGGTGGTCTTGGTTCGCGAAGCCGAGGGACTCGACGCTACGTTTTGGGGCGTGGGGGTCGATGAGCGTGGCGCCATTGCGCTTGATGAAGCCGTTCCATTCGAAGTCCGGCTGGATGCGCTGAGCTGTGCCGAGCATGTCGCCGTACATTCTGCGGGCTTGCTCGGTCTGGTTTTGAAGGACTGCGTTGAATTGTGCGAGGCCGGTTTGGAAGGTTGAGACAACGTGGGCTTCGAATTGGGCGAAGGAGTTTTGGACTGAGAGGAGGTCGTCGCGGTTGTTATTCTCTTCGAGGACTTGCTTGTTCAGCCGGTGGTAGACTTGGCGTTGGATTACGTAGGGATCATCGTTCGCCTTGACGGAGCCAGCGGAGGAGTCGAAGGCGGCGGTGTGTTGGCCTAGGTACTCGATATGCTTCTGAGAAGTGTTGCGGGCTTTGTCGACGAGCTTAGAGCCCTTGCCGGCGCCTTTGCTGAGCTCCTTGGTCTTGTTCTTAATTTCGGAGTGGAGACGCTCGAAGATGGGAAGGACAGAGCCCTTCAGCGTCTTGGCGGTCTCATAGTGGGAGTTTGAAATGCCCTGAGTGTTGGTACGGATGTTGTCGAATAGGCCAGCGACACCTCCGAGATTCTGCTCGAAATGATGGCCCTCCTTAAGGGGATGGTTGACGGTCTTCAGCACTTTCTCGTACTCCTTGCCGTGTGCGTGTTGCATCTTCTCGGTGGAAGTGACATAGTCTTCGAGGTAGCCACAGGCGTGCTTCCATGCTGCGAGACGCTCATTGAAGAGCTTTGTGGTCTCGCTACTGTCCTCATCAGGGATGGCATCGTCTGGGTCGGTGGAGGAGGTGGTGGTCCTCGTGGGAAGGGTGTTCTGTGCTGATGTAGTGGCCATGGTTGCGGTGAGTGACTTCAGGCAAGATGTCAATATGAGCAAAAGTTAATCTTTTGGCTCACGAGATGACCTTGGATTTATATCGTTCCTCGGACCTCCTTTCCCTTCGAAATATTTCCACCCATGTCAACACTGACATCATGCGGTTTCCGCAGGAGTGATTGACTACTAAACTGTATATGGAGCGTGATAAATATCACTATAGAGCATCGGGAAAGGTGCATCTCAAATCACGTGCTTCGCTTCAAATCCCACAATCGCGCCGGACTATCACGCTGTCTAGCAGATTCATAACGCTCCCTAGACAATCCAACAAACTTTGACGCGATCTTCCCTGCAGCGATCGACAGCTGCGCCACGATAAGGCGCGGGGCTCGACCTTGGGACGGTCTGGACTCTTTCCAAGACTCGTCAGTGCGTACGACGGTACCATCTCACTACAACCCTACACGCCTGCAGCAACCTGTGGCTTTTACTCACACTGTCGATCAATGCAAACAGTCGCAAGAGGCTTCGACGCCGACTCATGGCTTGCTAGCCCTGCTCGACACCACGTCAGCTACCACACGTCCGCGGCCAAATGATGAAATGAAGGACAGAGGCTCTGCAGTCTGGACATCTCGGACTCTCCGCTGGCACACCACCGTGGGAGCAGTCATACAGTCTTATGACGACTGTCTCCCTCACAGCATACCTCATTGCTAGCACGCGCACCGTTCGGCGGGCGACAACCTCCGCTCTCGCAAGTAGCCAACGGTCAGCTATGCTACTCTCGAGACCATCACGACGCTCTTCCAGCTGTGTGATTATCGTTGAGATCTGGGATCGATTCGTCGATGCATAGTCACTCCTGTGACCAGATATCCGCTCATGTAGTACGATCGGAAGCAGTACTTGAGGACATCCAGCTTCTTGAAGCCCAAAGTCAATACAGGATCTCAGCAGCCGGATCTCGGAGCTGGACCGCGTCTTTCGAGGCATTGAGTTGACATCCTCGAGCGCGACAAGGACCTAGCGCGTCCAAGTGCACAACGCTGATCCCCTACCGTCACCGCTGCGTAGATTGTTTCACGCTTTGTACTCATTCTTTGGCCTTCTATCCATTCTGGCAGCTATCAACGGGCCTGGCGTCGAACCAGTACGATGCGAGATGCGAGCATGAGCGTCCAGGCCAAGTCAGAGTCGCCTAATCACGTGCTACCTTTCACTGGAGTAGCAGTATTGGGGAAACGACCTGCAGCGTCCAGGTCGCTCGGAGCTTTGTTACACCGAGAGCATGGACAAGGACCAGCTCCAACGCATGTATAACCGATGTCTGAACACAGCTTCGATTAGTGCGCCCAGACGTCCAAAACGCTCTTCTCGCGGTTGTGGCAACTGCTACGGCGTTTGGACCTATACGGAGATTTCGACCCTGTGGATGAGCCATCACATACAACGGAGCACCGTCGTGAATGAGAACGTGTCTGGACTGACGATTGCTGTTGACTGAACTCTGACCTCGAGCCACACTGCTGACCATTAGACCCGACGTAGAGAAGCTTGACCTGAAGCCTGTTTAGCCTAAGCCTGAACCACAGACGATCTTCGGACATAACTCCACCTCACGGCGTGCCTGTGGTGCCTGTACTACCTCGACGACCCGACTTCCCCATTACTACCCCAATGCAAGTAGTGCGAGTCATGGGGAAGCGGGGCAGAAAGTGACCGGCCCCGGGTTATGCGCTCTCATCGTCATTTCTTTGACCCGGACGACTTCGTTGCTGTTTAACAGACTTTGCGTCATTGGAGAAGTCGTATGCTCCACCACGACGGCCTTGGGTAAGATAGACGGATGCTCAGGTCTTCAGGAGCGGGGTATGTTGCGGTGCCGGTTGTGGTGAGATGGGCAGCATCACTCGTATAAAGATGGTCTGCAGTCGGTCGAGAAGGGAGCATTTGGGTAAGGACTTCTTCGTATCTCCGCAGTCATGCCTTCCATACTTTCGTCTCTCTGCCTCCTCGGCGCTCTCGCCAGTGCAGCACCAACTTCACAGCAAAAGGTGACTGTCCGAGCGCCGACTGGCTACATGACCGGCCGTGTCAATGCCAACTTCAGCAACGTCCAAGAGTTCCTCAACGTACCCTATGGTGTGTCCACTGCTGGAGCGAATCGATTCATGCCACCGAAGGCCGTGCCGTTGTCGTCACAGCACTTCGATGCCACAGACTACGCCCCGGCCTGCCCGCAGTTCGTAAGCGCAGTGCCAGCAGTATGGAATCAGGTCATACCACAGTATCTGCAATACTGGGGGAACAGCAACCTCACAGCAGGAGAATCTGCGAAATTCACCAATGAAGATTGCTTGAAGTTGGCGATCTGGAGACCAGCGAATGCAACGACTGCGTCTAATCTCCCGGTGGCTATGGTACGTTCCTCTCGTCGTCTCTCATTGATGCTGCAGCGAGGTCAGACTGTCGAGGCCGAGTGGACATCAGCTCAGGGAATGCGGAAAGTCTGAGGAGTCGACATTGGTAAAAGCTGACATAGGTTCACAGTTCTGGACCGGCGGCGGCTACCAGACGAACGGCATCCTGGTGCCGGGACAATTACCTCCACGGTGAGATTCCCGAGACCTGACGTTTGTGTATATCCTGTTCGGCTCTCTAATCTCCTCATAGCTGGGTCTCCCGTTCGCAAAGCCACATCGTAGTCACCATCAACTACCGCATGAACATCATGGGGTTCCCCAATGCGGCAGGCTTGTACGACCAAAACCTTGGACTTCTCGACATGCGCCTTGCGCTCGAATGGGTACGTGACAATATCGAGTCCTTCGGTGGCGACGCCGGACGTATCATGGTGTGGGGTCAATCCGCAGGCGCATCAGCTGTGGACATCCACCAGTACGCCTACTACGACGACCCGATTGCGCACTCCTTCTTTGCACAGTCTGGTAGTGTCATTGGTGCCGGCCCACCACAGGATGCTGGTCACTCGAACTTCACTTTTGTGGCCAAGAATGTTGGCTGCGACTACCCAGCGAACGCCACGAAGGAACTGCAGTGCATGCAGAAGCTCGACTACAACAAGATCATCAACTTCATGGGAACCTACCAGGACGGAAATACTTTGCGCAACAAGAGTCAACCGCGTATCTCTTTCTCCACCGTCGCCGATCAAAGAATGGTGTTCTCCAACTACACCGAGCGGTACTTGACCGGTCGAGTTTCCAAGGCACCCATGATCTACTCGACCGTTGCAAACGAAGGCGGGAGTCTAGCGCCCTACCCCAAAGACCCCAAGGCAGGCCAGAACCAGACTGCCGCTAATGCCATCACCATCAACACACTCTGCAACGCAGCCAAGAGCAGCGTACTACGCAACAGCATCGGTCTGCCCACCTACCGCTACCAATACGCTGGCAACTGGACGAACCAAGATCCCTTCCCCTGGATGGGCGCCGTAAGCAGCCCCTTTCCACGTCTCATCATCGCTCAGCTGACAACCCTTCTAGTTCCACTCATCTGACCTCGTAATGCTTTTCGGAGCCTACGATAGCGGCACCGGACCCGTTGTAGAAGCACTGGAGCCAGAGACTTCGGCAACGATGGAAGACTACTTGCTAGCTTTCGTTAAGGATCCTTGGAACGGCGCGCAGGCGAAGGGCTGGCCGCTGTTCAATACTTCGGCGCCTAACGGAGGTACGATGCTAAGGTTTGGAGCGAATGGCAAGGCGGTGCAGAGTGTGGATGCGAATGATGTGCAGGCGGTGTGTTATGGGAAGGGGGCTTACAACCCGTTTCCTTGAGCAAGGAGGGAAGAGATATTGGCATGCCAATCAACTTCACCAAATCGAAAGCTTTGTCTAGTATTAGCACACATTTGTTATTCTGATTCCACTACTAAGTGCACATGTATAGACCCATTGCTGGAGTGATCGAGTGACTAGACTGATTAGAGGAAGCAATTTGCCCTTGGCTGGTCAGACGCACAGCGCTGGTGGCCGCAGTGGCATAGTGTTTCGCCATATCTCATTACATGCGTGGATGCTGCTTCACGTGACCGGTATGTGTCTGCATATCGGCTGGTTACTGGCGAGATGCGATGGACTCTCATAAGTGCTGCCTTGCCATTGACCATAGTCTGCGTTTGCCAATATCTGTCCGTTCATCTGATCTAGGAACTAGACTCTTGATTCTAGTGTACATTGCCTTGGCGCCAATACCTCCATCTAATCATCAGTCTAGCTCGGTCGCGTGTCGCTCCCGCGCCGGTGCTTCGGGCTGAACTCTGGCTTGCTGCTCAGAGCAATTGACATAGCACAGCACATCCAGGACACACACAGACAGCAATTCCGCAGGGCAGGCGCCTGCTTTCTTTAAGGCTACGAGGCCATGATGAACTTCAGTTTCTATATTCTTAGCACTCTTCTTCCTTCCACACCTACACCGTGATCTGCCGACACCCACATGAATGAGCGATTCGACGCCGTTGAACCTTCGATTGGCGCAGGACGATTGCAATACGCGGAGGGCGCTCCAGGAATCAATATACTAGCAGCGAGTTTGTGTTGCAGTACGGGGTAAGGGTGAAGTGCCCTGTGGGCGAGGAGGAGGCGAAGTGACGACGATGCAGGTATGATATCAGTGTCTTGCTTCAACAGTCCACCCCCCTGCCCGTAGCCGTTGTCCGGCCTTGCATGAGGGGCTGCATACACTACACCACGACGACATCTCTCGAGGCACGTGCTACATGAAAGTGCAGCATTGCCAATTCGAATACCTTGCCCTTCATTCAATCTATCAACCAAACTCGAGCATCGCCTGATCAATCCGCTAACCGCTGTACTCTCTCCCACTAGCCCTCCGCACGGCAGCAAGAGCTCGAGCGCCTGTACAACGCCCGTCGCGGCCATGTCCCTCAGATATCCATCAGCGACGACGACCACCACGTGACCGAAGCAATAGGCAGCTACTACGGCTCGCCGACGGAAGACCATATGCCGCGCAACGATCCCCGCCCGCTGAGCTTCATCAGCGGGCCCTCCGAAGCCTACGACGTACCGAACAATCGAAGACATGGCAATTACTTCGACTCGAAACGGACTAGTCCACCACGCCGGGCTGGGAGTAATGATCGAGCACACCCGGCGAGTCCGGGCGAGGGGTCCACTAGCCCGAAGATGCTACACAGGATGAGTAGTCGAGAGTCGGAGAACTCGCACGCGCAGTCGCCGCCGCCTTTGACAAGACAGACGAGCTCGGAGACGGCTGTACAGCAATTCCCGCTGAACGACATTGACTACGAGTCGAGCCCTGCGGCTGTGGCGTTGGAAATGAGCAATTTGCAGGCCATTCGGAGGATGTCTATGAACGTCGATATGGCAGACCCGGACTTGCCTTCGTTCATGTCTTCGTTCGGCGGCGTGCCAACGCAGGCGCCTTCGCATGATGACGATGACGATGATCCTGGAAAATTGTTTTGGGTGCCTGCGAATGTGCATCCGGAGCTAGCGCCGAAGGAGTTCAAAGCGTTTGTGGAGGAGCGTGTGGACAAGATTAGGAGGCGGAGCGGAAGCGAGGATGGACTGTCGCCCGTCAGCCTTGAAAGATCTGGGTCTGGCAGTGGCAGTCTGAGGCGGAAGAAGAGCATGTTGTCACATTCTATCAATACGAGGGGGGACTATCAGGACGGTGCTGAGAGATTGGAACGGAAGCGGTCACGGGGCACGCACTTCGAAGGACAGACTGCGGTGTCGAATCTATCGGAGCTGGAAGAGCTGGTTAACGACCCTGCTCAACTTATTCGGAGATTGAGCATCGATAACGCAAGGCTTTCGCAGGACTCTGGAGTCGAAGTACCAGCATCACAAGATATGCCCGTACTTCCCCCAGGCGGGCCGACGTTGAAGCGATCGACACGCACGACCTACAGACGGGGCAGTCTGCGCAAAGGCGAACGAGTACCGTTCTCGAAACGAGCCATATCACGTCAGGGCGAAAACGAGAACGATGATTCGCGAGCGGAGTCTCCCGTGCAGTCACACCTGGACGAGCCAATTCTGGGCTTAACCAGGGTACAGACTGAACCTACACTCGTGCCAAGCATGCCCCGAGAGTCTGGTACAGCCGGATCACGGCCGTCGAGCTCTCGTCGAAAACTCTCCTTGACCGGCTCTCAAGTACACGAGCTGACTGCACTGCCCGAGAGAAGGACCTCGCCGCCGCCCGCAAGATATCCTCCCGTGCAACGACAGAGGGTCGAGCGGCCGAAGTCTGACCCGGAACCGGAGATTCCTCTGACCTCTCAGCCTGTGCCTCGACCTTCGCTGGACGAGGAGCCGCAACGTGCACCAGGTCCACAGCCAAGACAGTTTCAGTCACGTATCGCAGCGGGCGGTAGGACGACAGCACAGCTACCCGGCTACACTAACAGCAATCCGCTACCCCACATCATCGAAACGCTCCCAGACGGCACTAAGAAAGCAATCGGGCATCAACAAGTACTGCAGTTCCCCGAACGCAAGTCATCTCATGAGATACCACGCAATTTGCAGCGCGGCGGCGCGCACATGCGGCCAGTGCCGGGTAGAGAAGGACGCGAACGGTCGTCGACGTTAGACGATATCAGCTCGAATCCTTCGCCTCTACCAGGTAGTGGCAGCTCTAGAACTGACGCATTGACTATGGTTCCCACATATGAGGACAAGAAAGTGGACAAGAAAGATGGCACGCGCAAGAGCAGTTGGAAGTGGCTGATAGGACATGAAGACGAGGAAAAGGAGAGAAAGTCGAAAGAGGAGCGCCGAGTGTCCGACGACAATGCTTCGATCAAGTCAGGAAAATCGAGCAAACTCACCAAGCCCAACGACAAGGCCCGACTCGACGTTCTGCAGAACTCCATCGATGGACATACGCCTGTACGCGGCCGCGAGAGCATCGTGCTCAATCGCGAAGATCTCAAACTCGACGACGAGCGCAAGAAGGAGAGCAAAAAGGCCGCGAAGCCGCGCAAAGACTCCGAAGACAAGGAACCCGGCCTTCTCTCTGCCATCTTCGGCGGCGGTAAGAAGAAGACCTCAGAGACCGATCTCAAGGAGAAGAAACGCAAAGCCGAGCGCACGCTCTCCGTCGAACCCCCTCCTCGGATCCTGAAACCAGACATCGACTACAATTGGACGCGGTTCAGCATCCTAGAAGAACGGGCCATCTACCGCATGGCGCACATCAAGCTTGCAAACCCTAGGAGGGCGCTGTATAGCCAGGTGCTGCTGAGCAACTTCATGTATAGCTATTTGGCCAAGGTGCAGATGATGCACCCGCAGATGCAGATACCGGCTAGTCCGGCGCAGAAGGCGGCACAGCAGCGGAAACGAGCGGAGCAGGAGGCGGGGCAGCCGGTGGAGTTTAGGGAGTATCAGAGGTATGCTGAGGTAAGTTGATCTTGAGATACGCTCCCGGCAATATTGTGCTTAAGTCACTGACTTTGATTCCGCAGCAGCAATCCAAATCCGATGCTTCCCAGCACTCCAACCCCTCTGATGCACAGCCCGAAACCACCTCCGACGCCGCTACCTCGGAGCAACAGCTCTCGCAAGAATCTCACGCCGAGTGGCCTGACTTCCGCTCTTCCGCCACTCCCACCAAGTCTTCGTCCTCCCCTCCGAACTTTTCGCGCAGTAACGGGTCACATAACGCGAATCACAGCAGTAATGGCTATGCCAGCGCAGCCGGCGGCGCAGTGGCAGGCGGTGCGGTAGCCAGCAACGGGTATGCCGTGGCGAGCACGCATGATTATATGGGGTATTCGAGCGAGCAGATGAGTTTCGGGGACCAGGCGGGGATGTGGGATGATGATGAAAAGGGAGAGGAGATGTGGTAACGTTACGGGTCGCCCTCGGAACGGGCGGCAGGGGGAGGAATGTGTAGCGGCGCTGGGAACGGGGTCCGCTGCACATGCGTGGATCGCGCAGGCAACCGATCCGTCGTTCCCAATGTATCAGAGAATCCGGGTCATCGTTGACCAAAAAGCTGTCACTTCGAGACCACGGCCTCATCGTCTGTGAATGCCTCGAGAAGCCATTGCGCGGTGAATTGCTAGAGATGACAGCTACTATACACTATTCGCTCGCATACCCAATGCTAAAAGCCGAAAGAAAGAGAGACCAGATGATGCCTCGCTTAATCGCCCTGCCCAATCTATCAGGTCATCCTGTCGCCCTTTTCCATGCATAAGTCATCCCTCCAAACTCCGCGCACGCATGCACGCAAACACATCGATATCCAACTCGATTCCAGTCCGTCTACCCAGTTCTACTCTTGCATATACCGCTAAGAGGTCATCATCCACTCTTCTTCCCCAGCCTCCTCGGAGCCCTGCGAACACACCAGGCAAAGTCTCCCTAAGATCTCGCCCTGAGCATCCGCAGTCTAGCCTCGTCCTCGCTCACGCCTCCCAAACGATGCACAATCGCAGGCTGCGGCGCTTGTGCCCCTTGCACCTGACTCGCTTGCGCGAGGCCACTCATCTGCAGACTCGCCATCGTAGCATTCAGCGTCTGTTGACTACTGTTACTATTTGGCGTGCTCGTTCCACTGGTCCGGACATGTGCTTGGCCGGGTCGCTGGAGCGGCGACGGCGGACGAGAAGTAGCTGTTTCGTAGCTCGGTGGCGCGGCGGTGAAAGGCGTTATAGCGCCTGACGTGCGGACTGCAGAGGTGTAGGATGGCACGCGGGAGAGGTCTTGGAGGTTGTAATCTGAGTTCGACGCATGGAAATTCGTCGGCGGTGTTTCGTCTGAAGTGCGGCGCGAGGGCGAGGAGGAGGAGTGATGTGGTGATTGTCCGTTCGCTGCTGCTGCTGCTGCCGCGTTGGCGAAGTAGGAGTTCTGAGACGGTGGTGTAGGATGATGGAAGCCGATGTCTCCGGGATATGAATTGTCTAGCATTCCTGGTGCCGGAGACGTGCCGCCTGAGGGACTATGGTTCGAGGAGTGGCCTGCTGACCGGAAGGCGTGGGATGAGTTACGTTCTTGCAGATCTGCTAGGCGGGAG
>KZ111141.1:1737212-1858242 GCA_002077045.2 Rachicladosporium sp. CCFEE 5018
GCATTTGACAGCGTAGCTGGTGGAACGGGCCAGTGAGGTGCAGGACCTCTGGTAGTCTTGACGCTGTTCAGCACAGCTTGCGAAGCCTTCTTTGCCAGATTGTTTTTCGGCTTTGTTGGTCTGAGTGCGCATGTAGGAGCAGGAGCGGCAAGTAGCTTCGCCAGCGAGAAGACGTACTCCTTATCCGCTCTCACGATTGGGTCACCCTCATTGGCGAACGACAAGAACAAGCTTTTGTCTCCACGCTTGCTATGAGGCTTCTGTAGAGGAAGGAAAGACACTGGAGGCGCTCCAAAGGTGACGCAGTGGACTCTCTTGAAGCACCCAGTCAAGATATTTAGTTCTGACTCCACATCAACAGAGTGCATGTGAGCCCACAGTAAGCTTGCCACAGCGCCGCCGGCAGAGTGACCAGTGATGAGCAGCGAGCTCGTGCACCTCGACGGATCTTGCTCGAGGAGCTGTCGCAGGCGCTGTGCCACTGGACCCACCATTGCTGTCGCCACGGAGAGAAAGCCTGCATGGCAAGCATTCCCAGGGTCATCGAGAAAGCCCTCGGGCGCGGTTGGCGCAGGCCGGAAGTTCACTGCCCAATCCATGAAGTTCTTTTGCGAGCCTCGGATCGCAAAGACGATCAAGTTCTTGTCATCGATCGGAGAGCTCTTCACGACCATAGCCTTGGTCCCGTGCCTCCAACTCGCGTCGACGTGGTGTTCTCGTTGGTCCGCTCGAGGTCGCTGATACACCTGTGCAGAAGCTCGTGCTGCCATGCAAATCACGCGCCAAGTTTCGAAGTATGCTCTGAACGGATACTGATACGGAGGCAGCCGCGAATTGGAGTACATCCATGTCTTCTTGAAGTTGACCAGTCTACTCTTGTTCACCTTCTGCTCGTCATCTTTAGCTCGACTGCTTTCAGGCAAGAGACGTGCGCGCTCGTTTGACGCTACTTTGGCGATGTCCGCCTCCACGAGCGACAGTCCACGGGCCAAGTCTGCGAGCTCCTCGAATTCGTTCTGCTCCTCGTCTTCCACACGAGCATTCCCAGCGCTACCAAAGATATCCCCGAACCTCGTTGCGATGTTGTCGCATAGGGCTGCGCCCTGGTTCATCCCACGAGCGACAGCTCCATCTCGGCGCACGCTCGGTACTACCCGCTCTCGCGGCGGTGATGTTGGACCGCCCGCAGTCGGTAACGCGTTGTAGCTCTGCTGCCAGCTATGACCATAGACTTGGCTGTCATTCGGGTGGAGCGGAACAGCATTCCATGGCTGTCCAGATCTGGCGGGTACCTGCTGCTGCTGCGAACTATAGACGTTGTACTGTTGCGGAGCCATCCGCTCGTACCCATAACCTTGTCGAGGATCGTGCATCTGGTACGGTGGAGATAACCCTAGCCAGCTGTGATGAAGAACGACCGATCCAAGAAATGACACATCGTCGTATCGTCGCGACAACGTAGTGAAGTTCGCGGTAGCATGAAGCAGAGACACGTCTAGCGACTGCGCAGTGGATCTGTTCACTGGTCGCACCATGATGCCTGCCGATCGATTGTGGCGTCCCACGCTAAGAATAGGCTTTCGTTCGAACTTCACGACTTCACGACTTAATCATCTCCGTTGCTTGTCTTGGTCAACTTCGTTGAGTTCGCGGATGGTGTAGAGGAAAAACAGAGTACCGCTGGGAATGAACACGACAAGTACTGGCGAAACGAGGCCTCTGCTCTGTCTAATGATCACTTGGGAAAGTCACACAATCGCCTCGAAGGCCGCCTCTCATTGCTGCGAGGCGGCCCATTGTACCGTCCCATGCGACGAAGACGGTAGTACAAAGCTTAGGAAATAATGGCTCCTGCGAACACCGCTATCCTCATGCTGTCCTCAAACCTGCGGGGCGCGGTCGTGACCGCTACAACATGTGCTGGCGATCCTTGTTATACTGTGCTGCACTGCTATGGGGTAAGGAACACAGATCTGGTCGGTCGCATAGTGGTACGTTAAACGCATCGGATGCTCGCAGATCGCGCCTTTAGCGGCGGTGCTCGACATTTGCTCAGCATTCCTCGGAGCGTAGAGGGTCGTAATTGAGCTAGCTCGTGTATGACCAAAGAAGCGGATCACTCGACAGGTGCACGCCGTCGATTCTGCTAGTGTATATAGCACCACGATTATAACCTACTGCCAGCGCTGCCTAGGAGAGCTGTCGAGGAGACAATGCTCTCGCGAATAGCGCAGGTATGCATGCACTATCGCGGTATTGAATAGTTTAGCATCCTCTGCCATGGGAAGTCGCTGAGCGGTTCGCTTATTTTTGTCGCTCGCGTGGCTAGCAGACAGTAATACACAACGGGACAGATATCACGGCACCACGAGAACAGTTGAGATCCAAGTGTCACTTGCCCTCAAGTATGATACTAAGAACTTAGAATGGACACAGTAAAACTACCTACTCGCTCACACCTTTCGAACGCCATCTTTCAATTGTGTAATGTAAAGTAGTCAGCCGCTGGTGATGCTTAGTAGCCCCAGTACCTCGCTCTCTTGCACTCCTCGGTGTCACACTCGTCAGCCTTCGGCAGGGTCCTCAGTATGTCATCAGTAAGCTCCTGATTCAGCGCAGCCGTCAAGCGAGATTTCTGCGGTGGCTCTCTGGGACTCGCCGGATCGAGCACTGGCTGTACATTCACAGGTGCTGGTGGCACAGGCGCAATGGGCTCCGCGTACTGTGGCACTGGCCACGAGCCTGGCAGGCATGGGAGCGAGACCATGACAGCAGCATTGGGTGGTGCAGCCATCGCTGGCATTGGCATCGGCATCGGCTGTCGAAGCGGTCGTATCGGCCGTGGCATAATTTCGGGCGGCCAAGGGTGCCACTTCTGTTCGGGACGTCGGACACTTAGCAAAGGTGGGCCAAGATCTAGGTCTTCGGGGACTGGTAAGAGTATGCTCTGAGCGATTGGGGGGTTAATTGGCTGCCCGGCGCGTGTTCGTCCAATGCCATCGGGCGCGGGGGCTCCATCTGCTGTCTCACGCAAGGCTTCGAATCGGGCCATGTGTGTGTTGGCCATTTGATCTTGTAGTGGCTACTGAAACGTGATGGTTCGGATACTGGAGGATCGCGATATAGGTGGTAACAGCTTGAGATGACAATGGAAGAAATCGTGTAAGCCCGCTATAGTCGCCGTACATGCTGCACTATTCGCCGTGAAGGCTATCAGCGAGCATACAGTACCTGCTAGTGGTGGCATGATTGACAAAAGACTTCAGGGAATGACAGCAGGCAATGTCATAGTTGCTTGACAAGTATTCATGAACAAACAAACCTCTCACCCAGATTAAAAGCCAGCACTTACGACTGCGTTGTGAAGCAAATGACAGCAGTTGCGAGTATGCATCGTCTCCATGGAGGCAGGCACGACTCGATTGCAACGACCACCATGCATAGTACAGGGACTTTGGTGTTCGTGGCCCGTCGCTAAGACTGTTCAGTCGTTGCTGAAACCCGAACACTCCCGCGTATCGCCGATGCAGCGGTATACCATTGCGCTGCCGCAGGTTGACGGATACGAGCAGTTTCCATACTTCAAATAGTTGGAGAAACCGCAGACAGCAGGATCGTATGTGCAAGTCGACAGATGAATGAATCGGTCACGTGCAGCTCCAGATTCGGGAAGGCACGTCCATGCAAGAGCGTCTGTGCAGCGGCGCGTATTTGCCTGCTTCACACCAATCACATCGCATATCATCATCTTCTCCTCCATGAATTGACAGGCGCTTGTGTGCATGCTGCACGCTCGCTGTGATCGCCCAGGCGTGGCGACCACGTCGGTTGACCATGCACGGTGATATGTATAGACCGTCTTGGCCAGACCGGCGGTAGCGGTAAGTTCGACTTCACCATCTCTGTCTCCTCTATCGAGTATGTGGGTGTGGAGGGATGATGGCAATGTGAAGTGGACGTGAGTAAAACAGACAAATATGAAGAGGACACTGGACTACCTCGCGACCACTGCGGTGCTGCTTGTCACGAGCGCAGCACCCGCAAGGGCCGGTCTCTGGACGATAGACATAGATCGAAGTCCAGCTCCATCGCCAGAAGATGGTCCTCCATTCTCCGCGCACGCCAGCCGCGATCGCTCCCTACTACCCTACCAGATCACCGGCATTGCGGCGTCCTACCTTGGGACACTGCTCATCCTAGCGATCTTCCTCCTCACAGGCGGCCGGCGCATGCGAAGGCGCGCACTCAACATAGGCTTTGTCCATAGAGGCACCGAGATGGTGAAGCCGCTCAGCACCGCCTTCGACCCGAGCCCGATCAGTCCAGTCAGTGTGCGAACTCTACCATGGCGGTCTCCCAGAGGAAAGAAGAAGGGCGTGAGGAGTCCGAACGGGAGCATGAGGAGTGGGTTGAGCAATACTGTCTCGCCTGGCATGCAGAGCGTGGCCAGCTTTGACAGCAATGTCGTGGAAGCGGATCGGGCCAGGAGGCAAGAGGAGATGGAGAAGCTGTATGCGGCCGTCATGGCCCGGGATGAACAGAAGGGGCAAAGCTCGAATGTGCAAGACCAATATGGTGGACCGCCGCCGCAGTACTCAAGGCCACGACCGCCGAGGCTGCTCACTGATGCGCCGGCATTGAGGCATTTGCAACCAGAAAACTCACAGTACCCGATCAGCCCGCTCAGTCCGATGTCTCCACGCTCACCGATCCGTGCGATTTACCCGCCAGACACTACAATGCCACCACTACCTCAAGGACCCACGAGCCCGATTCGAGCTGAGTACCCTACGACGCCACTCACCCCAGTCTTCCCACGTGCAAGCCGGACCTCCGATCTGCCACTTCGAGATCGAGCGACGTCAGTCGGATCGTCACGTACGTACGCCTCAGCGTCGTCTGGGTCTGGCAACCCGAAAAAGCTACGCAAGTCCATGCGCCACCTTAAGATCTCCTCGCCGATGATCCGACCCGACATAGACGACAATAGCGACGGTGCTCGCACTCCACTGAGCCCACGTTTCTACACAGATCCTGGCATTCCTCCAGAGCCGCCAACGAGTCGTACTACGGATACTGTAGACAGCCAAGCGTACCCGCCGACGACTCCTGGCACGCCATGGCAGTACGAAGAACGCGTAGACGAAGTGCGAGACCTTCCGCTCGCACATCCACAACGCCCTGCGCCTGCACAGACAGCAGCTGCTGCTCAGTCAGCAGGCTATCAGTATAGCACCCCTGCACAAGCGTTGACAGATCATGCTTCTCTACGGCCAGATCCGACTCGGCCAGGTCCATCGCGCACTCCGCCGAGGACTCTGCCTTTCCGATCGCAACCTCAACAATTTCCACCTATCTCTGCTGGTCCGACCAAGACCACTTTTCTCGAAGTCACGCGCAACCAGCGCTTTGGCAACGGATTGGGAACCGGTGGGATGCGGACTGCAGGTCTGGCGACGCCGTATAGTCCGTACATGCCATTCACGCCTCTCACACCTGTGACGCCGCGACTGACTACAAGAGCCGAGAGGCGAGCTAGGCAGAGGGAGGAGAGGGATCTCAGGGGTGCGGCGATTGCGGAGGAGGATGAGGTCAAAGAGGATGGGGAAATGTGGGGAGACGGGTATGCTTAATCTTTATAATCTTGCCATGCCATGCACCTCCTATCTCACGCGACTTACTGCTCCACGATCTGAAAGTGAAAATCCTGTCTGTCCATATTCAAATCTCCGATCACGTCCCCATGGACGCTCACCTGCGAGTGCGGTTTGTCGTGTACACCTCTCCCCGTGCTCTCCGCAGTCAGCTCATACTTGACGTGCTTCCAGCCCAATGTAGCGACAAGATCATCGGCTTTCGCAGTAGAATGATCCGCTGCGAATAGAGGCGCGTTACAGGCTTTGGCGATCTCGAGTGGGCTCAAGGAGACATCTCGACCAAGGTGCCAAAAGCCATGGTAGGTGATCAACACCACGACGAGAGAAAGTAGCGTCAGAGCCACTGCACCAATGAGGAAAGCGTAGTGAGTGCGGTACACCGTTGTCGTCGTTGTTTGTGTTCCAGACACTGTCTCCAATCTAGTGGAGTTGTCATCCACAAGATCGTTGACGTAGATTGGAACACGCACGGCAGTCTCGTTGGCAAAACCCATAGCAGTTCGGAACATGAGCTCTCTGGCTTGCGCAAGCATGTTCGGGAGCGGGTCGCGAAAGGTCATGTTACAGGGGTCCTTGTCGCCAGATATAGCGAATTGAGGTGGCGTCGCGCCTGTGCTATCCATCTCGTAGCCGATTCCGCCACCGAAATGCATCGTCGCTGCGCCGTTGAAACGATTCTGCAGCGAGACGATGTACCCAGCAAGTTGGGACGGAGCACCGTTGTTGAGAGAAACACCTGTCCCTATCGCGGTGACGTTGTCAAGAGTATCATCGAAAACGGTGGACTCTTGGTCCAGAGCAATAGTCGATTGATTGCCGTCGATCGTGACAGGGTAGTAGACTGTCGCTGCTCTGAGCGTGCAATTCTGTACCGTTATGTGGCCAACGCAACTCCCCGTCGATATCGGTACTCTGTATTGCGTATCGAGCCGCATGACACCGCTTATAAGAGTCCACCCGAACGCGATGATAAGGGCATCTACTTGTGTGGACCTCACACCTTTTGAACTATCGTGGAGCTCTGAGTCGAAGTCGAAGGATGTGGACGAGCAGTTGACCGCAAGGCCTGCAGCACGTAGTCGACCATGGCAGATGCCATTACCGGGGCAGCCTGTGTCCTTGACTGAGATCGGTGCGCGGTCATAGAATTGCTAACAGGGATTAGTTCTAATCTGACTCGTGAGTCACTGGATTAACAGGCTTACTTGCACGATATTGGCAAAGGAGGTAGTCAGAAAGCCTGGTTCGAGCTGCCGTCCAGCGATATAGCCTGTTGCTGAGCTAAGGAATGTCGTGCTATTGATTTTGAACATCGCAGGCGATGTGACCTCGTCTTGAGATATGCTCGAGCCCCGTTGCAAAAGCGGTCCATTGGCAGGCGTTATAGCGACGAGGAGGCAGGCGACTGCGACCATGTTGACTTTCTTGCCTGCTTTGACCGCGGCCAGCGGGCTTGTCCCATACTGCCAATATCGGTGCAGATCTCCAAGCTCCGTCTTTGATCCCATAGCACGTCGCCACCACCTGATGGTAACACCATAGCTGAGCGCAGCGACGAGCAGGATGTTGGTTAGAGTATAGCATATCGAGAGGTAGACGGTGGGCGCATAGCGCCATGAGCCCACAGGGACTCCATCTGATACTACCAGTATGATGATGCAGGCAGCAAGTCCACATAGTGCTCCCAGAATGCACAGAAGCCCCTGCCAGGGCAGACGGCGGAAGAAGCCTGGTCGCCAATGCGCGTCGTTGACTTGTTGATGGTCGACATGAGTGTAGTCCATTTCGATCAGCCCGTTGATCGTTAGCCAGTATTGACCAGACGACGTACACTCCTTATTCAACCTGTTAGTGCTGTCGCGATTGAGCGTGGACGCCGCAGCACTTGGTCATGCACAAGATCGCGGAGACAGGAGCACCTGGCGACAACAAGCTACCGCGAAGCATTATCCTTCTATGAGGCCGCGGTCCTCGGGCGAGGAATGTGCATGCCGTGCACCCAGTCTCTGAAAACGCCATCGATATCACAGACGCTGGTGGTTGATCATCTCGAACGTGCCAGCCTCGGTCACAAAGCGTGGTCACGCCATGCTAATCTTGGTCCAGCAAAGCTTCATAGTGCTGATCAGACCAGGCGTGCCCTCCGATTCGACCAGAATGCTGCAAGGCTGAGGCCTGACCTTGACAGCCTGATCACGTGCAGAGGTCTCGCGTACAAGCGAGGCGGCGCAACGTGACTTGAGACATGATTGCGAAAGACGTCCAGGACCTAGTGGCGTGATGTATCCCGAGATAGCACACTTGACCGTCTTCCACGCTCAGCCTTGCGCGGCATACTGCGTTATCCTGCATGTGTGCGATGCAACTGCGCTTAACGCGAACGCTGCTTCTCATCCCGAGGTGGTCACCCCTCTGGACTCAAAAGTCTCAGCCTCGTCTGAGCAGCCTTGAGAGGCGGTTTGGGGATTCATAGCTCAGTGCGTCGATCCGATCTGTGATACGATTGCGTCCTTCATCTCCTATGTAAAAGCGAATTGCTCCGCTGCAGTGCCCAAGGTCTTCACTTGCGATTAGCAGGACGCGAGTCCAGTGAAATGCAATCATCTGTCACTATCGCGAGTCAACAGAAGATGAAGTCCGTCTTAGGCTGGGCCTGCTTTCTAGGTACTGGCCTTGTCTCTGCTTACCATTCTCCACGGTCGACCGTCGTGCCACTCGAGCAGGCAGATTCACTAGAATGGGCACCGGAGCCGACAAGTCCGCCTGATTTACTACGCCGCGATATAGCAAAGCGCGATAACAGACCCGCAAGTATATGCGGCTACCTCGACGGTGTCAGTGGTGAGTCTGCATCAATGACCGCCTCCCTCACACAACCTAATGCCTATCTACAGACTACGCCTGGGACTGCGGCTCGACGGGCATCTGTGGCTTCGGCAACAATGCATTTGGCTGCTGCGCAAACGCGACTGTTGTGGCCGGTAGTACCCAGTTGGCGCAGTGCGAGCAAATATCGTCATGCCGAAATTACTCCCAGGGTTGCGATGATGCGTGCGTATCAGACTCCGGGTTGGCGTACTGTGGGTAGGTGAGGTCACTGTCAACGACGTAGACATCTGACCTGACCCTGCGACCTAGCAACTCGACGTTTCCGTACTGCGGTGCGGTCCTCGCCAGCGGCGTCTACACCAACTTCGAGTGCTATACTGCCCCTCAAGGAACTCCACATACCGTGCTCGCCACTTGGACTGCCGATACGTCGCCAACATCGGCCCTTTCGAGCAGCTCATTGCTTGGTTCGGCGGCAACGCTTACGACAACGTCCATGTCTGACCTGTCCACGACGACAGAGTCGAGTTCTGCGTCCACTATCATCCAGACTTCAATCCCCTTCACCCAGAGTCAGCCGGCCGAGTCTAGCGCGCCATCAGCTGCGGCGACGGTGACTGTCACTGCGTCCAGGGCTTCTACAATATTGAGCCATAGTGGGGTGGCGCTCTGGGGAATTGTCAGCATACTGCTGCATGCCCATCGAGTCGCGGACTTCGTGTGACTAATTATCATGGGACTTGCCATGCAAAGGATGTCGGGATGATGTAGTAGGAATACGTCATATAGTAGGAGAAGTAACATTGAGGTTTGGGAACCTTGTTGGTACCTGCATGCATGGAGTTCCCCCACAGATTCACATGACAATGACAAGCAGGCACGTCACTCACGCTTGCCATCCAAGGAAATACCAATGGCGTCCGCGGGTAGCAACGGGTTGTCATCTCCTCCATTTATGTCAAGAAGTGCATCTAGATCCTCTCGAAGCTCACCCATCTCCATCTCGAGCTCCAAGTAAAAGATCGCACTACCACCATCCCGATCCCATCGCCAAGATGTACGCCACCAAGCTCACCGCGCGCTCAGCCCGCGCCCTGCGCTCCTCCGCCCCGGCAGCTCGCCGCTACGCCTCAGACGTATCAGCTCCCTCAGGCGGCAATCACATCACCGCGGGCATTATCGGCGGTCTCGTCGGTGCCGGCTCAGTCGGCGGCTACGCATACTACCACTACCGCTCCTCGGGCATTGCGACCGCGGCCGACACCGCAAACCAGATCAAGAGCTATGTCGACTCGACGACCGAGAAGCTCAAGGTGCAATTCAAGGAGAAAACCCCAGAACCTAGCGAGGCGTTGAGCGCGTTGAAGGGGTTCGCGCAACAGTATACTATGTTCATTCCGGGGGCGAAGCCCTATGTGGACAGCACGTTCAAGGATTTGGAGACGGTGAGGGCGAAGCATGGTATATTGCTGAGACGAAGGTAGAGAAGTTGCGTGAACTGACAATACTTGACAGGTCCGGAAGTCGACAACATTGTTAGCGAGGCATACACCGAGCTCCGCGACGCATCGTCAAATGGTCTCACGCTCACGACACTCACGGCTGCGTGGGGAGTGCTGCAGAAGCATCTCCACAAGCTGAGCTCGCTTGCTGCAGATGCAGGTCAGGACATTCTTAACAACCACCCCGAGCTGAAGGAGAAGATGGGCGGCTCGTTCGAACAGCTCCAGTCACTGGGCGACCGTCTTGGACCGGAGGCCAAGAAGCAAGTCGATGAGACGTGGAAGCAGGTGCAGGAGTTGACGCAGCAGGGTTTGAACTTTGGCAGTGTACAGAAGGTCAGGGAGATCGTGGAGCAGAAGATGCAGGAGATCTCAAAGATTGGTGACAAGCTGTGGCAGGAGGGTCTGGAGCAGGCAAAGCCGCTGCTTGACAAGCAGCCCGAGGTCAAGAAGCTGATTGAGGAGAATGCCGATGTGCTGAAGAAGGGGAATGTCGGCGAGGCACTGCAGAGACTACAGAAGGCTGTGCAGTCTGGCGACTTTGGTGACTTGGAGAAGTACATTGACGGGTACGTCACTCGCAGCAACTCTAATACAATAAGTACTGAGCTGATCACTTCACAGCGCCAAGAACAAGGCAAAGCAGTACGCTCCGTCCGGCCTCAACAATCTGCTTGACAACATCCCACAAGGCTCTAAGATACTACCCGAGCTTCAGCGATTGAAGGCAGTCGCTGAGAACAACAGCGACGAGGCACAGAACCTCGTCAAGGAGACTGTCAACGAGGTGCTCAAGGTCCTCGAGAACAAGAAAGAAAAGTTCGAGGATATTATCAAGAAGGGCGGCAAATGAGATGGTAGAATGGCAAATGTAAGATGACGGCAGTGGCAGTAGCAAAAGCAGGTTCTACGGGACTGTGTATACTATGGCAGCATGAGCTGGAGCCGGGGTTGGGAGCGCAAAATTTTATATCGAGACCACTATATGATTGAGAGCTGGAGGCTGATCTGCATCCGACTACACTACACGAAAACCACGCTACCCCGCTCGCCTGTAGTTGCCATTGTGTGCTATAGTACCGAAACCTTGCTGGTGCTAACCACGTCCAGACCAACATGAGAAGCAATATAGCGGATGCATCCCTCGCGCCACCTTCGCAACCCTGGAAGCCTACAAGGGTTCACCGCCAACTTGCTCGTGCCTTGTCGCCGAAAGCTCTCGTGTTTCGGGCTTGGCTGCTTGGCAGTGTTTACCTGCCAGGCTGCCTTCAGGGACGGGCGACCTCGTGCATTGCCAATTGCGTAAGGATATGCAAGTAGCATTGCCTACATGCGGAGATAGATTGGCGCTCGTGAGGGCGGCATGGGAGGAGGGAAAGCTAAGTACTCGGTCCTTCTGTCCTCGATTCCGTTTCGCATAAATGCCTTGTTCACGCGCTCGACATCCCTGAAGTCATAGCAAAGATGTTCGTCCTCTCACTGTTGGGTGTAGCCAGCGCTGCTGTGGTGGCAGCCAAGCCTCGTAAGTACAACATCAAGCCCCCTCATGATCTCGAAATGTTCTTAACTCCCTCCTCGCAAAAAATGCCACTACCGATCCCAATGCCGATGACTTCCGTTGCCTGACCTCCTTCCGCGCCTACGACTCCAGTTATTCCTCCTACGCCTTCAAGGTGCTTACGAGCTACATTAAGGTGGCCACCCTCACAGACACTATAACGGACACCAACGTCCCATTGACGACGCTCTGTGACGGCCGGCCACGTGCCCTTGAAAGCTACAGGACCTCCACCGTGACTTCGACCGTGACCTACAAACCACCAGTGACTTTGACGTACCAGCGCGGCACCTATACCGGCGTATACCCGACTTGCACCATCGCGGAGACGGCTTGCACCCCAATCCTGTCTTCGTATAGCTCTGCTGTCAGCGATGCCGAGACCAACGGCGCTCCGTACCCGACTAATATACCACACTGCACGACCTCTGACACATCGACCATCACCAGCGCGCCGACGCCAGTAGAGACGTATGTCGATTGCGCGATCAACACCCAATACTGCTTCATGCAAGGCGGCAATTTCGGCACGCTCTTCTACTGGCCCGTCACGACCGTCAACGGCGACTTCTGCGCGCAGAACGGCACGACCGTGACGCCCTCGCCGACTGACCCGGCAGGTGCGCCAAATACTGTCGTCAGTCTGGGATACACCTTCACTTCGCCGACGCCGTATATCAGCTTGGCATACATCCAAGCTTACATCCATGGTCGCAGGCCGAGCATTACGCCTTGCGGTCCGCAGACAGCGCAGCATACTAGTTTCATCTTGCCGCTGAATACGCCGTTGACTTCGGCGCGGACCATCAATGTCTATCCGACGTATTCGTTCAACCTTGCAGATCTGAACCGGCCGATCCCGACGAGCGCGTGGGACGGACAGAGGAAATGTAGGCTGGGAGACCACTGTGCCACCATCGAAGGGGAAGGGGGCTTCACTGTCTTGATCCCGCTCCCAACAGAAGTAGTAGCATTGGAGAGCGCCTGGGTCGCGGCGAGCTGTAGAGGCACGGCGTCAGGGTGGTATCTGACGCCTGTGCCGTTGGGTACAGCGACTGCCAGCACTCCAGCGAAGATCACTGGGCACTAGGAGGCGACGGTGGGTGCGGGCCATACAGGAGCCATCGAGTACTATGAGATGATAGCATCTAGAGTACCGGCTGATCCCACGCCTCTCTGCGAAGCTTCATCAAGTTGCTTTGCTTGTGAAGGAACGACACCTCTTTTTCCTTGAAGAAGCCGACAGACCCGCAGTAGTGCTTGAGCCTGTAGATAATCAGCATACGTCCATTGAAGCAGCCACTGCATGTAACTTACTTCTCGTTATCCACCCTTGGCTCCATGTACACACAGCCGGTTCGTAGATCGTTCAGCCAGCAGTAGTGCACAAGCGCACTGAGCCACACCCCAACTCGATGACTACCTCTGAACTCCTGCTCACCAACAAGTACATGCAATCCACGATCCCATTCGCCGACTCCCTCACAGTGTGGTGCGAGGGTCGACTCTTTGACCCAGTATATCTCAAAGTAGCCGAAAGGTTTGCCGTCGAAGCAGCCAATGACAGGAAAGGAGGACCGCGATGCGAGATTTGTGCTCAAGAAGTCTGTCTGATGTGAGATCGGGCCGGTCTCGCCCCAAGATGCAGCGACACGTTCGTTGTTCATCCACTTGTGCAGGAGCTGGCAGTCTGTCATCTGCGTGGTCGGAGTGTCCTCGCTGTCCTCGGACAGCGAGAGACCGGTGATGGTCGGTACCGAGTCAGCTGAGCTGTGCGGTGCGCGAAATAAAGTCTCTCGATGATCTGGAAGCGCCAAGGTCGGGCCACGATGTGATATTGGCTTTGCTGATAATGATGCGACGCGGAAGCTCAGATACTGGCCGAGCGACGGGATGAAGCGAGTATAGAATGTTTCACCTTGTCGAGGTGGTTTGGGTCGGATGGGATGGCGCACATTGCCCGTCCAGGTGTACTGCGTGGGCGGGGGCGGATAGAATGTTGGCAAATGAGAGGCAGATGTAAAGGGACCGGGTGGAGTTGAGGAGCGCCAGTGACTCGACTGGCCACTTGTGGGCTGTAGTACAGGCGTCCCGGGGTCGAAGTATCGGCCGAGTGTGACGTTATGGACAGGTTGCTGTTACGGTTTGGCGAGGAGGGTCGAGATCCTGCAGGAGACATGCTAGGGTACGGCGAACCGGCAGCCAACGGCGCCTGTGTGAATAAGTAGATGCGGGCATCCAGCTGCCAAAAGGTGCGACGCGACACAAACATCTTCTCGAAGCCTTCACCTGCCCGTCGAACGCCGTCCTCGGGATCGACCCCAACTGAGCTGTCCTCGGTAGCGATCAAGCCCATACGCTCCAGCTTCGGTAGAGTGTGCTTGCCTTTGAAGATGCCCTCGCGGTTGATGTTGATCCGCCATTCTCCCTTGGGCTTCCCAGCATCAGTGGTCTTGGCAGAGGATGAAGTGGTGAGCTGCGGGGCCGGCTCTGGTTGATGAAAGTACCACCAGAGAGTGGCCCAGAGCATCATGGCGATCTGACGGGTCGGACTGGTTGGCGGACGGAAGTCATTGGAGTTCGGGTTGCTGATACTGCTAATGAAAAGGTGATCATTCTGAAGAGTGGGCTTCCTGTAGCGGTGTATGTGTTGCTGCTTGTGGGCAGGGTACTCGGCTCTGGGCGTTCGATCCGAGTCTCCCGCGTGCTTTTCAGTATGGTCATCGTCGCCGTCCTCGGAGTGCAGGATGATCGTAAATCCTGGGGGGAAAGCCGAGTGGTGCAGGGCGAGATCATTCGACTTGAAATACAGACCTCCAAACGAGGGAGTGACGCTCAAGGTCTGGCCATTGGGAAGATGGACAATCGAGGGTGCCATGTTCGCTCGCGCATGCCTCTGTGAATAGTCTTGTCGATCAGTAACTCGTAATTTGTGCTTATCTCTCGTCCTTGCAACGATCGTGATTAACCCAAGGTAATGGCCACACCTGCTGCTGGTACTTGAAGCAGATCAGTCGAGAGCAGTGCCGCCCACAAGTTCTATCTACAGGCACTCAGCGTTAACGGCGCGAAGGACGAGCCCGGATATCGCGTTTGATGAGAGGTTGAGAGCTCCAATGCTGTCTGGATTCCCATTGTGCTCCCCCATGCTGCAGGTGCACCCCGCTCTTTCACGAGCCACACTCACAAGCCACATGAAGCCACACTATCGAATCGCACCTTCCCTGTCGGTGGAAGTGCTATTCTGAGGATAGGAGGGGGTATCGATGTATCAACATGTCGGTTTGCCATAGCCTGCGCTGGTACGTCGTGGTAGCTGCTTCTACTGCACTACCCTATATAAGCTCACTGGCTCTCATTGACTATGTCATCACAAGATTGCTGTAATCCCCAGGCACGGCGGTAATGAGCGAGGCGCATGCAAGCGAACATCCATCTCGGCTTCGAGCCGCGTCTGCAGCCAGCCATATCCGCAGATTGACATTACGCAGGCCGCCATAGCAAGGCCATAGGGGCCCAAGCAGGCGTGTGTGGAGTATAGTACCACGACAGCGAGCCGCGGGTCACACTAGATCCCCATATACCCTGCGCCAGCGACGGCGCGATGTTTCGTCGTTCGCGACCCCCGCCCTTCGACGCGACCTCGTCTCCCACCACCTCCTCTCCCTCCCGCGCCACACCCCCTGTGTCGCCGCTGCAATTTGACTTTGGACTGGACGCGAACAGTCTGCACTCGCCAGTGTCAGCGAGAGGCGATTCAGAGAGGTTCGGTGGGGTTCCATTCCGACCTTCGACAAGCGATGGAGCGCGGCGGAGTGTAGTCAGCTTACAGCCGCCCGTGCTGCCTCCCATTCCGCGCCTGTCGAGCAGGGATGAGCTTTTTGGCGAGTTCTCGACAACAGCGCATGCCGCTAGGGAGGCTGAGGTCGGTGAGAGTGGTACAGCCAAAGCCGCTGCATCACAGTCAAATGCTAGGATGAATGCGGCACAGCCAAATATGAGGGTCGACTCCCTACCACCCACGATCACGAGGTCGATGCCTAGTAATCCTGGGTCTACACCACGGATTGAGACACAGGCAGCCCAGTATGGTCAGCCGGCGCCTTCCAACGCCATTCTGGACATCGACTTCGATCGACCTCAGATGCAGGCCTCGATGTTCCCCCAACGAGCGCCTGCTGCACCTGTGGGCAATGCCTTCGCAACTCATCACCCAGCCATGTCAAGGGAGTTCATCGACAGTAGAGACCGTCCTTACTCGCAGCCTCCAGCACCACGCGTGCCTCTGCTGCAGCAAATCCACAGCTCTCCGAATCTGCTGGCTGCCAAGTCGCCAGTGAGTACCGGCACACAAAGCGCGAGCAGTGGGCGGAGTCCTATGTCGCCGCGATCCTTTACGCAGAACTCAACTCACCTAAGCCCGCAGTCTGCCAGTGGGCCAAACGTGTTGCGAAAGACCAATAGCCCGACTACCACTAGCTATAGTGGGTCCACTGCCAGGCCGAGCACACACTCTTCCGCCGCGACAGCGACGTCACCTCTCGCACAGTCTACGATAGGTACTGCATATGCAGATACTTCAACTGCGTTCCCATTGCCGCAACATGTTGCAACCCGGCCCAAAACTGCGGGGATCTCCTCGACGCTTGCAGGTGTCATGGTACCTACGCATCACACAGGTGGCAAGAGTCAAGACAAAAAGAAGGCAGACAAGCGGAAGACGACGTTACTGAATCCAATGGCTCTGCTGGCGCGCCGACGAAGTGGGCAAGATGAGCCGCCAGCGGTAGATCCACGCGAGATGAGGGAGCATGAACAAGCCCAGGCGCGGCAAAAGAGTGTGGTAAGTGGTGGACTTCACAAGCTACCTGAAGACTTCGATCCACGAATCAAGGGTAAGATGGTGCATGACTTCAATGCTCCCAGGCCGAGACGCAACTTCTCCCAAAGTGACGCAGATCTGACAAGTCAGAATCGAGGACCTCAGCTGGGTAGTCGAGCACCATCGATACCAGCGATCAGTGGCATTCCCTCACTGCACACGCCCGTCATGGGACAATCTCGGGACGATATCGAACGGCCTGCCCTACGTAAGCAGCGGTCCAGCGAGTCTGGCTCGCGGAACAGTCGTCATACTCCAGTCTTCACCGAGCATCTCGGTGAAGACCCGAATGATCACCGACGATATAGCTCGATACAAGCTGAGCGCTTGGAGAACAAGGAGTTTCTGTATCGAGTGTCGCAGGTGTCGTCCCATCATCCAAGCATGAGCCAAGAAAGCGCTGTGTTACCCCCATTTGCGCGCAGAAGTCAGCAGATGGATGCGGCGCAGGCAAGCTTTTATCGTGATGATGAGAGCAAGCGATCCAGTGATCCTTCGTCAGCTGGGCCCATCAGCGGGAAAGAGAGGAACTCTGCTTCGAGCTCGGTCGGCGTTGTCAGCCCAGTGATCACGGGAGGACTACCACCCCAAACTCGAGAGAGCCTGAGTCCGATCTCCCCTCAGAGCGCTGGGCAACGAGTCTTGTCGGGATCTTCGTACACGAGACCCATCTCCGAGACCCTGGAACAAGCCGCTTCGCCCACATCCACAGACCGCACGAGTCGGCACCTGTCGTCTCTGATGTCGCAATCAATGACAGAGTCGAGTCGTCACACTTCCTCTTCCGTCTCCGCGCAGCATGCTTCCGTGAACATGTCACCCACCTCATTGTCCTTGCGACCGGAGCCGCTGTCTCCCAGGATGCCACCTCCAGGCACGCTGGTTTTGCCACCACGAACGGCGAATCTCATGACTTCTCCCGTCTCGTCTCCCGGAGGCTATGTTTCCTCTATTAGCTCCACTCCCGAGCCTGCCGAGCTACGTTCAGCTGTTGCAATGACGCAGAGCCGAAGTCCGCCCAAGCTCGTGGAGAAGCGCGCATCCGCAGTCGGACACAGTAAGCGATCGCCTACTGATGATGACATGAAGCACATGCCCAGCACAGGTAGCAGATTTTCATTCCAGCTGGATGGTAGCGAGCGTGAGGAAGCTCTACTGGAGGAGAAGCATCGCCGTATTGTTTCCAGCAGCTCTGGTCCAACAGCCCAAGCCGATCACGATGACGAGGACTACTTCGACGAGAATGCGATGGAAGACGAAGACGAGATGGAAGTGCAGATGCGGTCACAGCACGCCTCGCTTGATGTGATACCTCCCAATGGGCTCGCTGCGCCACCCAATGGTGGGCTCCAGAGTCTGGCTCATGCACGGGAGCAGCTTAGACCTGATCAGTCCGAGGATGGCTCAATCTATGGCGACTCCATACCGTCCATTCGACACTCGCATGATCTGTCTTACGCTGAACACCCTGCGTTCCGAGCCCACTCCGCACTGGCTACATCGCGGCCCACCTCAGCTCAGCCATCGTACCACCGTGCGAGCGGTGTTGATGAGTATATGAGCTCCGCCTGGCAACGTGGTCATGGCAGAGGGTTCAGTGATGCAAGCGTGATTACTGTAGGCGGTAATGGGCAAGGCAAGGGAGACTTTGTCGAGGATGATTTCTCTCACGAGGAAAGCATACCCGGTGGGCATGGTGGCGTGAAACCGAGAAGTGGTTTCTACTTGCAGCCGAAGGCAGCGGGCTATAGTCCGAGTCAGAGTCCGGTCGAGGGGAGAAAGCCAAGTCTGCCACGCTTGACCACCGACGAGATTAATAACGGAGGCAAGCATGTGGAGCAGGGAGCAAGTCCAGTCCCGCAAAGCCGGAATGGAGATAGATCAGCGGGCGGATTCAGCGCATTTGACTTCACTCAGGGACCGGACCTAAGCCTAGATGACAGTCGACCAGCATCACGACAGCTTGCTCCAACCGGCAATGGGACCGCGTACGCACACGACAGCAAACTATTACCAGCGTCGCATGTTGGCTGGAACAATGGGCCTCCATCTCCGACTGTACGCGCGCCTTCATGGTCGAAGACTGAATCATTTGCTCATGGTCCAGCATCAGCGACGGCCAATGCACAAAGCGCATCATATGCTGGACGTCTCGGACCAAGTATTGGCGCGGGTATTGTCAGTGTCAACCAGAATCCTCAATATGGCGCTCACGATGATGTTCAGGACGACATGTACTTCGATGACGGCAACTTCGACGCTTCCGATCTGCGATCCAACAAGTCAGTGAATAGCAGACCGGCGATTGACGAGGATGACTTCGATCAGCCGGGCTTCGCAGGTGGCTATCGTGGTTTACCCGTCAGAGCCACGAATGGCGCATCATACAAGCCTGCCGAGAGAGTAGTAAGTATGGGTGGCATGAGTGGTGATGGTCCGTACCCCTCCTTCGCTGCCTCAAATCCGGCGCGAGTGCTCGACAGAGACTCACATCTACTACTTACCGATCTACCTCTCGCAGCTACGCCAGTCGACCCACGATGGATCCCGCAGCGGAATCCATCCGAAGACGCGAAACGACTTGGTATGAGCACAAAGGTGCCTCCACTCCCGCCGCAACCTGGCAGTGGAGCAGGCGAGGTCGAGCGTACGAAGACTAAGCTTCAGGCATATCATCAGGCGCTCGCGGATGCTGCGAACAAAGCTGCTGGAGACGGTCGGTTCATCAGAATGCCTAGTACCAGTACTGCGCAGAGTGTCAGCACGCAAGCCAGTGCAGATCATTTGAGGGAGTTGCCGCAGCAACAGCGTGCTGAGGATGACGATTTTGGCAATGCAAGGGACGACGGCAGCATGTACTCGCAGAACGAGACCGAGCACGACCGTGACGAGGCTCCTGCGCAGAAGCTCTCGCCACCACCAGTCCTGCACAATGGCTTACTTGCACCTGCACAGGAAGCAGATCACTCCCGCACACCGTCGCAACGCACGACCGGCTCTCGCTACGACACTGGCGTCTCATACAGCCCTCCCAAGATGGCTTTTGACTTCGGCTTCGACTCGACAAACTCCCCACACAACGGGCTGTCAGACGACTACGCCACTGATGACTACGCCGATGACTTTGATGATGACGACGTAATCGCCGCCGCCAACGCTGAAGCACTAGCCAGTGACCAAGACAACTTCTACGGATCGGAGTTCGGGTTCTACAGTAAGCCTGCCAGAGCCAACAGCGGCTCGTCGAAGAACAAAGATCAGAGTCAGCAATACGAGCCCGAAGCCATCAAAAGCGGCTTCTTCGGCGCCGATGGTGACGATGGCACTGCTCGAGATCGCTATCAAGCCGAGCCGAATCTTACGCCCATCACCGAGCGCTCCGAGTTTAGCACGCGCAATTCTTTCATTGGCCTTGGCGGTGTAGCAGGAGGTCAACACTTCGGTCCGCCGAGGACTTCGCACCTTCCAGTCGGCTCACTCGTCGAGACAGATCCGGAGGCTTTCGAGACACTACGGAGGTTGAAAGCCAACGCCTTTGCCGGTGCCGGCGGCAGCAGAGCTTCGGGAAGCAGTATTGCGGGCAGCAACAGCAGTAGTTTGCGCAACAGTCGAGCAAGTCTGGGAAGGACCTCGCAAGTGTTATCGCCTGCTAACGCCACTGCGCCGCCAAATGGGCAGGGGTACTTTGGCACCTGGCTTGCGACAGGAGATAGTCCGACGAGTCCTTCTGTTAGAGGCCACTCGAGGGATAACAGCTGGGGACAGAACAGCCAACGACAGATGCCTGTGCAGACGCAAGGGGAGGTGCAGCATGCCGCGAGCCCAGTTGCTGCGAGGAAGGTCGTGGCTGGTGGGGAGAGGATGGGGTGGATTTAGCTGGGTTTACATCATGCAACGTGCTGAGTTAGCGACGACTTTGAGATGGCGTTCGGGATTGACGAGCTTGGATATACCATGGGAACGGAGTTGCGTAGCGGCAACGGCATGTTACTACAGGCCACCTGGACATAACGTCAATATGATAGTGTAAATGTGTATGCTACGGTACGATAAGGACAAAATACGTGCCTGAGGAACGTGCCGAGGTCCTTCACATGCTGAGTGATCAACCTCAGCTCCGAACATGCACTGCATCAAGCTCGCAGCGGGCTACATGTCAATACGAAATTCTGACAACGCAAGATTATACAACGAGAATGGCGAAAGGCGCACTTCTATTCGAGCTCGCTGTCGGCTCCAATGGCAACATTGTCGTCACACAGCCTGCAGACAAAGTCTACCTCATCACCTTCACCAGCCCACCGGACAATAGACTCACGACTGTTCGTGATCTGAACTCCCCATTCATGTCCATCTTCCAAGCTGACCAGTACGCCAGGAATTCTGCACGTCTCTCATCCTAGCCCTCGATATTCTCGCCACCCGCCACCCCGCAGGCGTCGTGATCACCACCTCCGGCATCACCAAGTTCTACTCCAATGGCCTCGACTTGGATCACGCGTCCTTCACGCCTGGCTTCTTCCCTGAGGCCCTCTATGCCCTTTGGCTCCGACTGCTGACGTACCCGATGCCGACTGTGTCGCTTATCAATGGCCATGCGTTTGCCGGCGCATTCATGACGGCTATGATGCACGATTACAGGGTCATGAACCCGCATCGAGGTTTCCTGTGTCTGAATGAGTTAGAGCTCGGGGTGCCGTTGAGAGCGCCAATGAGCTCTGTATTCAGGGAGAAGGTTTCGCCTGGGACGTACAGGAAGCTAGTGCTGGAGGCGGCGAGATTGAAGGTTCGTTTGTCGCCCCCCTCTCAGCATCTGTCTGCTGATCCCATAAGCAGGCCCTTGATGCCCTCAAAGAAGGCGTAGTCGACTCTCTCGGCGGTCTGGAAGAAGCGGTGTCCTTCATAGACGAGATGAAACTTGTCGCGAAGGCTGGCCCAGGCCTAACGGGTAAGTCTGCTCTCGTCGAGCTGAAGCGAGAGATGTACCGCGAGACTGTCGGGTATCTGGAGAATTTTAGCGATGAGGATCGACGAGATTTTGAAGTCAGGGAGCGGGAGAAGAAGAGGCTAGCTGCCAGGGAGGTGAGAGTGGGGAAGTGGGAGAAGGCGAAGTTGTGAGTACAGGTAATCTCTTTGATGCCGATCGCCTTCTCCACGGCACCACTGTGTATATCGTTGTATCACTGGGTTCGAACTCATATCCTCAGTCGATGTCACAGACTGGCTTGCGCCTTCCTACGTGGCGGAGTCATGGGCGGAATCCACGCAGAAAGGGGTGGCAAGGTAAGAGAATCGGGGTGCTTGGGGTTACCAAGCGTTGTACCTGGAAGTGGGTGTTGAGCCCATGGTTGGTCTCGATAAGGCTATGTTCGCGAGCATCGTACGGTCCCACCCCGTAACCATGCTATCTGACAGCAGCAGGGAGCTAGGCAAATCGGACCGTTGTCGTTCCGCTAGACCATGTGGTACGGGTGCCAGCCTCGGAAGATTGTTGATATAGTCAACATTGCGATCGGCTGAACGAGGTACGATTTCGGTGGAAGGCTGACCCACCGTGGAATCATTGATGACAGCGGTGGTGCCGTCGGGAACCGCTGGGCTCATTTCCAGTATTGAGCACGGTGCGTGAGGGACCTTACTACACCGATCGCTCTTGCCGTCCGCATCGTGGTTCTTGTGATGCGCTGAGACGACTTCGAAGACTCCCAGGCGTTCATAAGCATTCCCCACACGACTTGCCGACTCCTTGATGGTCGAGCACCGCGACGATCCAGTGCTCCGTCATTGGGACACTGAGAAGCACTTCGTGAAGACGGTGACCGCGACGCACACAGGTCGATCGCGCGCAAGGGTAAGTGCGTGGTCAAGTCGAATTCAAGCAGTTTGTACTCTGGCACCGGGAAGTTACTGGGGCTGCAGGAGATCTAACGCATTGTGCTACATGGGAACGAGCTATTGTGGCTGTCGTGCAGGATGTGGATGCTGGTGTCGCGATTAGAGCCCAGGCTAGTAGGGGCATCAGTATCTCAAAGATATCTGCGATGCTACAACTACAACTTCGCCCCACTCTCCTTCTTCCACTCTTCTCTCAGTATCCTCTTCAATATCTTTCCCGAAGCATTCTTAGGGATTGCATCAACCCACTTGATCCCTCCCTCTAGCATCTTGAACGACGCCAGCTTCTCGCGCATGAAAGCATGCACCTCACTGTCACTTGGTCCGCTTGCACCTGGTCGGCGTACGAGGTGCGCTCGAGGTAGCTCGCCACCCTCGCGCACTGGATCAGACACTCCGTACACAGCGGCGTCCACAATGTTAGGGTGCGACAGGAGGACGCCTTCGAGCTCAGGAGGCACCACTTGGAAGCCTCTGACTTTGATCAATTCCTGGGTAAATGAATGTCAGCAGTGTATCATGCATCGGGGATGTGGACGACGCACTTTCTTTCGGTCCACGATATAAAATAAATCTGTCCTCTTGTCCACGTAGGCTATGTCACCCGTATGGAAGAAACCATCTTTGTCAAAGTCTCTGTTGTTGGCTTCCTCGTTCTCGAAGTATCCGCGAATCACCGTGGGACCGCGAATGCACAGCTCGCCGCGTACGTCGTACTCGGAGATGTCGGCTCCGTTATCGTCCACAAGCTTCAAGTCGATGTTCGGCAGAGGATATCCGACGGAGCCTGTGGTGTCGTACTCTGGGTACCGCAGCCTTGTCGCGATGCAGGAAGTCTCGCTCACTGCGTAACAGTCAGCATTAAGCGCTACGAAGAGTGAATAACCCGGCACACTAACTTCCCCACACCTGCGTGAATGGCTTTCCTCCCAGCAACTCCTGAAACCGGGCCTGCGGGTGCTTGTCTAACGGCGCAGCACCACACTGCCCAAGCTTGGCAGACGTGAGATCGTACTTGTTCTTCAGCTCACTGTTGATAGCCATGATTGCTATGGGCGGCACGACGCCCACGTCGGTAATCTTGTAGGTCTGGATCGTCCACATCCAGTGCTCTAAATCAAATCTCCGCAGTACATAGCCTTTTTCACCATTCCGGAGAGGCGTGGTGTGAGCTACTGGTGCCATTGCAGCGTGGAACATTGGCAGTGCCAGGACCCGCACAGCTTTGTATGGCCTGGGAGGGGCTTCGTAGACCAGCGTGTGCTGTGCGATGAGATTGTAGTGGCTCAGCATTGCTGCCTTTGGAAGTCCAGTGGTACCCGAGGTGAAGAGCATGGCTGCCGTGGTATTCTTTGTCGTCTCCAAGTTGTCGAATCGTACCCAGTCCTGCTCTCCATGTTGCAAGAGATCGCTCCACTGGGCATAACCTGGGAGGGATCGTTCGCCGTGCGGATTGAAGATTACGATGTTCTTCTCAGGTAATCCAACATCGCGACTTGCTTTGAGTACGCCATCGATCAGGTCCGGCTGGACAAGCACGAATCTCGCCTTCGAAATCTTGAGGGCGTGGCTAAGCTCGTACGGCGTGTACGCGGGATTGGTGCCGCTGAACACACGTCCAGCGGCCACGACGCCCAGCAGGAAAATGGGATACCATATCGAGTTGAACGAGTGAATATTCACGACGTCACCCTGCTGTAACCCGGCCGCATGGAATCCTGCTACAAGCTGCCTAATGAGTTTGCGGGCTTGACGAGACGAGATGTTGTTCGAGGGTTTGAGGGCGTCAATGTAGATGGGATCATCTTGATCATAACTTTGGTCGTCAAAGGTCCAGGACAGCAGATCCTTGGTCGGTATTGGGTGGTGCTCCTTCGCTAGGAAAGGCATGATGCTCGTCGTGGACGAGTGTGGCCTTGCTGTGGCAGTTCGACAAAGAAAGGCAGTGTAATGCGATCTTGAAACGCAGAATTATCTACGATACAGGCTGAGGATCGCGTGCTTCTGTGCAGACGAGCAGTTGTGCTGGAAAGTTGATCAGCCAGCCACACCGTAGGCGGGCTTACTATACTCGAGCTCAGACGGTACGGAGATGGTCCGGCTGAGCTGGGGGCGGAACATCAGCGCTAGTACACGACAGGATCGACACCTTGACGAGCGGGTAAAGACCCTCTGCTGGACTGCATTACGTTGAAGAGCGGTGCAGAGGCAGTATGAGCCACTCAAGAACTCAATGACCAGCTGCTGTACCTCTCCAAATAAATGTACCTCGGATATAAGCTGCTCCCGCAAGAAAGCAAGGCAAGCTGCATCTTGAGTCAGCACCCGTCGGGCGTGCGACCACACATCTCCTTGGTGCGACTTGCCAGTGCGTATGCGCTACCAGCGTCGGCAGCGAAGCATAGGCTGCAAATTGGCAAATCTGGACTAAAAGATGATTATCGAAAGGGGTTGACGGAGAGTTGCTTTGTCATCCTAACCTTAATTCTGGACATCATGTCTTGGCAAAGTCGAACTTCACCGTGTCGACACATGGTACATTTACTGCACACAACTATCAGAGAATCTGCCCGACTCACGCTCAACACTACACTGAGAACTTGAGTACCTGACTGCCAGCGGTAACAGAACCTCAATCATTCCGCGAAACCATGTCTCGCCATCACCCCGATCTCGTACAATGCAAGAAGACCGCCGGCATCAGCATCGGCCGCCTCTGCGACAAATGCGACGGCAAATGTCCGGTATGCGACTCATACGTGCGCCCAACGACGCTCGTGAGGATATGCGACGAATGCAGCTTCGGAAACTACCAAAACAAGTGTGTCGTCTGCGGTGGCGAAGGCATCAGCGACGCCTTCTATTGCTTCGAGTGTACGCGCCTGGAGAAGGATCGGGACGGCTGTCCGAAGATCATCAATCTGGGCAGCTCGAGGACGGATCTGTTTTATCAGAAGAAGAATTTTCGGAATCATTGAGGGCCCTGTGAAGTGCACACGGGGCCCTATGTCAACAGCTGACGTGAGCTGGAACGACACGATTTCACTACAACTGAAGACGACTAACTTGGCTCACCGAAGCTGATCAACATCGTTTGCTGCCAAGTCAGCCCCATCACCGAGTCGACGCCGCTGGTTGGGCCGCATCGGTCAAGCAACGCTGGCAAAGACTGTGAACGCAAGCGCGAGGTGAAGCAATCGCCGGCCGGCAAAGTATTTGGGTACAGCCTGGTGGCTATGACGAATGGTACCCAGTTCAGTATGCACTCTCACGTCACCGCTGGTGCTGGACCTGCGAGCGGTTCGATTATCGATACGCCGAAGTGAGAGCGCGAAAACCAAGTGGGGGACACATCCGAAGACCAGTTGCCTGTCGGTCAGGGGTGAACGATCGTAACGGGAGAGAAGGCGCACATTGTCGGTGCAACACGCTTGAGCCTTGTCAGATAGCGCGAGTGTATGCAAGGTAGCTCGTTCAAATCAAGACCACATCTTGTACAGTATATGCATCATCTCGCATGGCCTGCCCATTCATGAAACCATGCAGATAGCACTCCCCGACCAGTTCGTACCCATCGCCATGTTCACTTTTAACAGTCCGCCTCAGCACCACCGGTACACTACAGCCCAGCAGCACGGCTACCACATCGCCCTGCCTCGCAGCCCGAGGCGCCATGCCAACGAATCCCTTGTCGGTCACCAGTAGCCTGCGCGCCATGGTCTGCAAGCTGGTGACATCAGTGAACCGTCTCAATGGCCAAGCAGCATTCTCCAGCTCCGGCTGACGCAGCACAGATGCGTAGTCAAAGTCTGAAGGCCGAAAGGCGCTGTGCAAGCTAATACCACGTACGAGGAAGTCAGTATTGAGCTTAAACCATGCGCGGAACTCGTTGATCCTGAAGTTCCGTGCACGCTTGCCAGCTTCATAGTCGGCTACGGCTGTCAGCAGATGACCAGTGATGAAGTCGGCTGATGCAGGATACTGGAAGCACCAGTCTCGGCGATCAAGGACAAGCGACAGAGCGATAATGTCACGCACTGACGAGATATCGGCTCGAGGTTCCGGTTGTACGGATGGCTGTGTATTTGATCGTGATGTTGGTGCAATAAGAGGCTCAATTTGTGTGATATTTTCCGGATCGCTGCCAGCAACCATCGCACCCAGGCCGTCGATGTTGTCGATGATTATTCCTTGACATGTGAGCCGTTTGTCATTCTCGGAGAAAGTTGCAGAAAGTGCACTCTCTCCGGACGCAGCGTAGACTGCGCAATCGGGCGGGTTATCCATAGCGTCCTTCGGCCGCAAGCTTCCTATACGTGTGTTCGCAGCCTGACTGACGAGCAAAGGAGTATGCGCTGCTCTGATGGTCGAAGGACTGTTACGCGCTTTCCAGTCAGGGACCCATGAGGGTACGTCTGAGTCCGCAGCTCTAAACATGTGAGCGAAGCAGATGATGTCTAGACTCTGATGAGCTGCGATCCAGCGCATTGTAAGATCAGTATACACTGTTTCGTAGGGAATATCATAGCGTGGGCGACCGATGATCGCTCGGTCGAAGTCATTGATACATCCAACGAGAGAGTAGATGAGGTCTACTGGCTTGCTGGACTCCGAGAACGAAGTATATGCTAGCAACGCCAACAAGCTGATCCGCTGACCAGGCTTGTCTCCGCGGTACCAGTAGTAAATTCGCCGACGACACCACATCGGCGACCAGACTCCAAGATCGGGCAGCACCTTCTTCGGGACTAGACTTGCCGTGGCTACAGTAGCACGCATAACCACTCTATGAGTCGCGAACGTGTGTCCACAGTAGTACCGTACAGTATGACTAGCGCCTTTCGGCAGTATAGACTCCTGGAGGGTCCAGATACGCCTGAACCAGGACCGGCTGGCAATCTCGTAGTAGTCTCGCCAGGCTTGCATGTCGTAAAGTATAGTATCAGGATCACCCTTGTCCTCACGCTCATGCTGATCTGCGATAGCGATCATCAGTCTCATGCCCCTTTCAGAGCCTGGCAGCGCCTCCCCAAGCCAAATGATAGCGCCTTGGGCATTGCCGTAGATCTGATGCATCAGTGACACTTGACTTGCCCGCTCGCTGTCATTGCCCAAGTCGATGCAGATCGAGTCGATCCATAGCCATGGCGAGTCGCGAAACTCAGGCTGTTCGCACACCAACTGCAGTACGCCGTAGGCTGAGCGCAGGACCTCGAAAGGTGTGCCATTGAGCTGAATGGACACAGTATCGGCCGGATTGCCCCATACATACGATGCAGGCGTGTAAGCTGGTGTCTCACTTGCGTTAAGTTCGAAGCTTCTTGAGATACCTACAATGGGACCACTGTCGCCACGATGCACTCGCAGAAGGCGTATAGAGTGATCAGTTCCGAGAGGCTGATGCGCAGCCATTGCGAAGCATTGAGCAGTCGACTAGGTGACGATCTTAGCACACTCCGTGCATATCGACGGTGATCACGTGGCCATAGAAGTCATGAACGCGATTCGTCGTCCCTGATCATACCGGTGCGGTGCTACTAGGCCACATAGCAGAGGTCATGCTCGATCGTCTCTGGATTGAGATGGCACAATATCATGACTCCACACGAGCACCAGAAGATATCGATGTGCTAGGAGATGCACAACGCGTGACTGTGTTGCGCAATACGATGCGGAGGATTTTCAACAAGGTGAGCTCTGCAGGTCGGGAAGTCCACCACCAGGGTCAGCCTTACAGCTTGTAGCCAGGAACAGTAACGCCACCCGTTCTATTTGTGGGCCGATCCCAACGTGAACCCTGTCTTCCGCTTCAGACGCAGAATGTTTCGCGTCGGCGTGGTCCATCCGGGCAATTCATCGCCAGTCGTCTCAAATTCTGTGGGTCTGATTGGATTCTGTGGGATCCTGGCCACGCCTGGCGCGTGAAAGATGGAACTAGAGCGACAGAGATTGCCGATGCGCCACTGATTAAGCATTCAGTCTTCACCGATACTGGCCTGTGCACAAGAAACGGGCAGGAGGAGATTACGGGTAGTACACGTTTCTTATATGAGCGGCTGGCCACGTTGGACGCTTTTTCTTTCGTCTCACTTCACTCATCACCAGCAACGCTCTTTCCGTACCAACACCAGCACTCACGCGATCTCCGCAACACATTCGCTCAGCGACAAATAACCCTCCTACCAACTCCTGGTCTACCTCGACGCAACACACCAGATCATCACCAATCGCCTCCCAAACACAGCTCCAGCCAACAACATCAGACATCATGTCCGCAATTTTCAAGTCCCTCACCATCTTCAGCGGTCTTGCCGTTACCGGCGCCGCAACCTACCATACCATCCGCTCAGGCGCAGATTTCAGCGTCGCCGCGCTCAAGGCGTCGGAGGCCGGTATCGAGAGCAAAGCTGCGCTGCCCAAGCCCAAGCTGTAAGTTTGCTAGCGTTCGTAGAGATGTAGAAGACGCAATGACTGACTCTGACTCACAGTCCCTCGGAGCTTTGGCACTTCACCACCAAGGGCGGCTTCTCGCTTGGTAACGCAGCATAAGCGAAGAGAGAAAGATCGAGCGACCTCGATGAAATGGCACGAAGGTGCACGGTGGTTCATCACCGAAGTGGAGTCTTGATTCATGTTAGCGCATTGGGTAGAGTGGCATTGCATCGGCCCAAGAGCTGGGCCAAAGCATGGGGCGTTTTTGCATTGCATCAGGAGCGTGGGCAGTACGCCCAGGTAATGGACCTACAGAGATACATGACACAGACCGGGATGGGGCAGGGCGTTCGAGAGAGCACTAGCACTTTCGAATGAGTCTTGGAATGCGCCTGGTGCCGGATAATAGACATATGACACTTGCATCGATGCCTCCTCCGGTAGTATTACAGTGACGGCATATCGAAAATGTACGAGTTGGATCATCATCCAGGTTGACTGCGGTGAAGCCTTGATGGCTCTAACGCTGCTACTACTTCCTCCACCGCGGTATTCTTGAACCGTGGATCTAAGCTTGCTCCCGAAGCCTCTTACGGGTGCTAATATAAAGCTAGGCTAAGCCAGCCATGATGAACACTCCGTTGTCCACGTTCCATACGGTCGGAGAAGCGAGGCTGTACCACGCGGCCACATAGCCGTTGCTCGGCGCACTCTTCAGCGCAAGCAGACTGTACAATCCTCCAACCACAGGTGTAGCAATGAAGGTGATACCTGGATAGCTGTCATCATGTCAGTATCTACATGTATATCAATGGCTGGGAAACTGTACTCACTTCCCAGTCACTGTATCGTAAAGGTCCGTGAACGCGAAGTTCGTGGATGTCACCGACGCGCGACGGACGTGGGTACAGAGAACGTGGTCCTGGTCCCGTAGGTCGTGAAAGAGTGAGGGGCGGGCCAGCTGGCGCTGGCAGGCTCAGGCCAATTGCGAGGCTGAGACTGATCCTGTATGACGCCGTAATCCCATTGCGCCGTGACTGATCGATCGCCGCTGACCCACTCGGCGGAGAGGTCGGTGTAGACCTGCACATCATGCTGCTTGCCGTCCACGGACTGCACATCGATCTCCATGTGAGAGTATGGTAAGGATGATCGGAGCAGATCGTCTGGAGCAACCGGGCTCAAGAAGGTAATCTTCATCTGAACCTGGCCAAGTATGTCCATAGTGAAGGTGCTTCTAGTAGACGTGTACTCGAAGGCAGTCTGGTTGACGGACAGACTAGTCTGTGTCGGCTGACCCATCCAGATGTAAGTGGCATTGTCAACGCGAATTAGTCCAGTCCAGCCAGTGACCGCTCCACTATCCGTAAATTAGTGTCTGGTCCGCATCCAAGTCATTCTCACGTACGCCCAAAATGTTGGCCATTGTCCAGCCAGATAGCCGCCGTTACCTGCATCACTGCCTGCCTGCTGCCATGTGCTCATGTAGGGACTTCTGACAGCGAGAGGGACTGCAGGAGGACAAAGAGGGGAGATTGTCGGCTGCGCGGCGCAAAAGCCCGCCGACACAGCAAGGAAAGATGTCAATGCTAGCATACTGTTGACTGGAGACTGACGAAGGAACATAGAATCGCCCATGAGACTCGGAGCGGTTTGCGCGGCATCTTTATTGCCATACTTACTCGAGCTTAGGTCAGCAGGAAACGTCAAGCGCGTGCCTGACGTGCGTCAGGAACAAGAACTCAGTCCTGCGGTGCTTCCTGTTGCGGCCACTGCAAGGAACCATCCCTTTCGAGCTGACCGTAGCGCATTACTCTCATGCTAGTAGTGTGTCTGGGCTCTCGTGGAGTTGCAGGCAGGTGCCCTACGCCGTGGCTGCAAAGCGCACAGCCAACACTTCGTGAGAACGTGTCGTAGATGTGAGGCTCAGACACGACGGCCTGTGGTGTCGCTGAAGAACAGGTAATGGTCCTGCCTCACGCCGTGAAGTGTACCACCGAGAAACTCAGCCAGCTGCCCACAACACCAATCGCGCAGTAGGACGAGGTGAACATGAGTGGTAAGAACTCGTACTTGGCACCAAATATCATGTGGTGTAGCAGAGAAGTGTACACCATCAGAGGTACGGCGAGTGCGGTGTACAGCAGCGAGAAGCGGTCCAGTAGGAAGACTCGAGGCTTCTCGGACCTATGATATGTTAGCATGTATTACAGATGTAATCTGGACCTGAGCCCGACGTACGCAGGAACAAGCTTATCGAAAGTCAGCAGGAAGACAATCAGCCAAATAAGCGTGTAGACTGTCTTCACAGGAAATTCCTGCACTGTGAAAATCAACGGGAATAGGCTGACGTGACCTGCTACAGCCAGCGGTCGGAATGCGCCGAAGTATCGTCGATCCTTGAGTGCGATCAGGCTGAAGGGCACGATAACCAGCAAGATGGCCTTCTCGTGGACATGCCAGCCAAACAAGAAGGAAGCATAGCCACATAGCGTAAGCGTGGCGACGAAGTTGTCCCAGGAAGGCTGGAGGAAGAGCTTCAGTAGTGCCGGCTACAAGCTGTTAGCGAGAGGTCAATGCGAAAGACGTGGACAGCCTACGATCTGAGCTGCCAATGTCAGTATGAAGGTCATCCGAGGCGTCACTTCAGGTAAAACTGCAAATGAGGTGTCTCCAACAAGACCGCGAGTGACGCTGTTGACTGCATCCGAATTGATGGATAGCTTGAGGTATGGCGCGACTAGACAATATCATCAGCGTGAGACGTGCACCGAATACCAGCTGACTCACGATAGATGAGGATTCGGTCGCTGAACGAGTAGATGGCCCATAAATTTGGAGCCCAGTACGCATGGCAAAGTCCTCTGGAGAATGGAAACAGCCGAGCTAAGACTTGTGGCATTTGTTCCCAGTAGACGAAAGGTCCGAATGCGAGTGCGAACACTGCGGCGATACTGGCACCGAGCTTGATGCAGTTCGCGAATTTGATGTCGAAGATCGATCGAGGGCCAAGGCAGTATGTTCGTAGCAAGAATGCAAAGTATGCAGGTGCCAGATACAGGTAAATATGCTTGAAGCAAAGCAAGATAGCGAACATGATGCCACTGAGTAGTAAAGTGGACTTCTTCCGAGCCAAGACAATCGACCAGATCAGCACGCCGTACATGAAGCCATTGTACTGGAAATGGATGTGGTCAATAATCAAGAGTGCTGGCGAAAGCAGCAATGATAGGGCAACGGCATGGGCTTGCTTCTTGGTCGCTGCTGGAGATGACTGCACGAAGCTGAGACCGGTCAGTGATATTCAAGGGAAGAACGCAGGAAGTCGTACGCATATAGACTATAAACCAGCGTGAGCTCCGTGAGGATCACAGTCGCTCGCTGAAAGTGAATCGTCTGCCAGCTGTCGTAGTCATGGTTGTTGATCTGGAGCATCGCAGCTTCGACATATCGCGCAGCCTGTGCCAGGAGCCACTCGAAGTACGCGAAGAAGGGAGGGTAGTCCAGCGTCCATTCTGACGTCTCCTGGCATGGGTTCAGTGCTGTCAATGGACCGGGACGAGCTGATCGTACATACTTCGAAGTACCACTTATCGACGGGCAGAGAATGCGTTATGGCTAACCAATTTCTGTGCACCTCGAAGTCTGTAGACTTGCTATTGACCGTCAGCTCGCTGCGCTTGTTCGTCATCCAACGTATGTGACTTACTACGCCGGCCAAAGTAGGACCTTCAAGCTCGTCGCCACCACAGCACATTGTGCCAGTGTTGGATACTGGTCTGCCATCAGAGTACACCAATTGACTCACTCTGGAGTCGTCACCGTTGCGCGGTAGTGCATTGCATTAGGACACATTACCAGCAACGCAGAAGTGAGGTTGGCCTTGGCGGGCACTCTACGCGTCCAGTCGCGTCTTCCCAAAGCCGCCACTTCCGCCCATATCTCGATCAAGAACCTCACTTGTTCGTCCAGATAATCTGATTACCGATGTCACCGGCTTAAGAAGATCGAGCTCCCGTTATGGGTGGATAGGCATCATGTCGACAGCGGTGCACCGCACTAGCACCCCGTCGCTCTCTATTCCGGCAACCCAAAACACAGCTCCGGTACTGGAGTTCAATTGCTTATACACGCACGATATTAGACGAAAGCAGAAGCGATGGCAAGATGGCTTTCTTCGCTTCCACACGTTCAACAAGCGGGTCATGGTCTACGATGTGCCCAGGAACTTCATTGGAGATATGCATTGGGCGAGCGCAGAGGCAATGCAGGAAGGAGATGAGGTAATGTTGGAGAAGGATGGAGTGCTGGTAGAGGTTGCTCAAAGTGTGGGCAGGACTGAGACGGATCTTACGGAGCTAAGGGCAAGCACAAAAAAAGTCAGACCGCAAACGACGAGTTCGCCCGTTCGAGGTGCTGTCAATACACCAGCGAGGGCAATGGCGCCACCTCCTACAAGACCCATGACTGCACATACGGGACCGCAGCTGAAGCATCGATCACTAAATGCGCTGCTGGGAGCGCCGAAAGGAGCCTCAGGCCGAGCTGCACCTCCATCAAAGTCTCCGTTCGAAGTCAGACAAGCAGACATGGAGAACACAGAGTGGGAAAGTGAGCGACCTGCAAAGTGGTCACGGACGGAGTCATGGAGCGTGACGCGGACGACGACAACTCCAAAGGCGAAAGTACCACAAGAGGCGCCACTGTGGCAACGCACTGCAGACGCAAGGAAGGCAGGCGCAGGAAAAAAGAAGAAGAAAGCCGCACCAGCCGCTGACCAGCAGAGGCTCGGGACGAAGGAGATCATCGACCTATCTGATGACCTTGATGTACCTTCTTCTGCGTTCCTGCCTGGCTTCTCTAGCGATGCGATCATGCCACCCTCGTCGCCTGCCACGGAAGTGCAGGCCGCTAGATGTGCGACACCATCTGCTTCATCGAGACAGCAAGTTCCCTTGGCCATAGCTCGCTCAAGCTCACCGGCCTTTCAGACTCAGCATGCACCTGAACGGAGACGCGACAGGCCTGTTCAGTCTCGCAGATTAGAGCGGCCTGCAGAAACTAGGGCAGAAGCTCTTCCTGCGAAAAAGGCAAGTAGGCAGGATAGAGGTAGTCCGAAGCATGTCGCACCGCCTTTCCTGCCACCCAGCACCGACCCAAGCACAACGCTTCGCATGTCCACTAGCGCTTCGAGGAAGAAAACGCTGGCGTGTATTGATCAGCTGCCGAAAGCACCACCCATTGGCTCAAAGTCGGCAGGCTCACGTCAAACGACAGAGATAATTACCACTTCAGAAGTGCGGAACAAGACACCGGGAGAGAAGCTAAAGGAACGTCTCGTCAGGATTGAGCGTAAGAAGCAGCAACGAGCGCAAGATCTGCAGGCTGTGGTTGACGATGCTGGCGATGATGTAGAGCTTGATACGAACGATACTTTCAATGCAACAGCGGAGATTAGTCGACTGGACGAGACGCTGTTGCTACACAGAGACTCAAGCCCGCGGACTGAGCATGCAGCTGGCGCGACAGAGATCATCCAAATACCGGACCAAGATCGCCCGCCTGATCCCCTCCCAGCAGATGTAATATCGACTGTGGCAAAGCTGCAACCTACCGATGCGCGAAGTCGAAGCGCGCCAGTGAGGCAATCTAGATCCTTCCAGCGGGTTCTGTCGGAAAGCAATACCTCAGTATCGATTAGTCCGAAGCGTATACCTGGTGCCCCCGTTCGCTACACCCCATCGCCTACTAGGCGCTCGGTGGCAAGCGATAGGGGACCCAATTGTGCGTCTATCACGCCTGTGGCCAACACTGTAGGGACACCGCCACACGCTTCAATCCCATCGGACGCTCCGCCCGATGTTGAACAGACCACTCAAGCCCCTCAGAAATCCGCAATAACCAAAAGGGCTATGCTACACCCCCAAGCCATGGAGATTCCGCAAGCCAAGGGGACTTCGCTAGCCAAGCCCAAAGCAGCGCCCAAACGCAAGGGTATTGGGCGTAAAGAGATTCGCAAGAATGCAGCAAGTTGCTTTCCGCCTGCGCTTGACACCTCTGCCAACGGCACTGCAACTGTCGTCCTCAGCAAGCCTTTTCAGGCGCCGAAAGCACCTGTAGCCCAGCATACTCCACCCGAGGCGAAAGATGTCGGACCGTGGAGTCGTGATGCTTATGATCTGTTCACCTGGCGACCTCCTGGTTGGTGCGAAGAGGACTGGCGGCTGGGGCCAGACGGCGATGGCGATACTGCATAATTGAACGGTCTGTTCGCTGCTGACCTAGCTTGCCGGCGCGCACTCGTACGCACGGCAGATGTCGCATAGCAGTATAGCTTCTGATGCGTAATAGCGTGCACCTCATAGCTTGTCGAGCAGCTTCCGCTTCCTTCGCTCCAGCAACTCAACCTCTACTTCCGCGCTTGTGGGCAAGTTCCACAATACGCCATCCCCCGCATCTCCAGGCAGCGGCTCCCAACCCTCATCCATCGCTTCCTCATCCTGCAACATCAGCCCCTCGAACGCCTCCCTCTCCTTCTTCCTCTCATAGGCCAGCAGAACGCCATCATCCTCCTCAAGCCCATACCCATAGTACCCGGCATCCACCCGCCTTCCCAGCTCCCTCCTCACATCCCCTTTGCTCTTCCCCTCTTCCCCCTCCCCGGCCTTCGGCCTCGTAGCAGCCTCAATCAGCTCCTTCACCCCAGGCAACTCCCTCGCCCTCCCAAAATACCTATACCCCTTCCCACCCCCCTCGATAACCCTCCCCTCATCATCCGTCACCCGTCCCCCGCCTCTCATATAATTCGGCCCACCCAGCTCCTTGATCCGGATCTCCCACTGCCACTTCTCCCGGAATAGCTTATTGAGTTCATCATTAATGTCGCGGATCTGGTAGTCTGACAACGCCGGATCCTGGATTTTGGAAACTTTGCGGGAGATCTCTTTGAGCACCGTGCCACGCCAGCGCTCGCAGATGGGGACGTTGGTGAGTGTTGAGATTGCTTTGGGGCGCCGGGTGCGGGTTGTGTCGATGAGGCCTAGGTCTTTTGCTTGCTCTTCGCGGAAGCGGAAGAGCATTGATTGCGCTTTCTCGGAGTTGCGGGCCATGATCGCAGTTTAAGACAAGTGACGCCGGCGTAGCGTGGTACGTCTAAGTCAACGTCGTAAAAAAGCGTCGATTGCCAGCTAAGACCTGTCCGAAGTTCTGCAACGACACGGCACGTGCGCGCTATCACGTGGTAAGATCGCCGTAGAGCGTTTCTTGGCTTGTGACAAGCTCCTTCCTTTCCGAGCGTCTTCAGACCTCACCTTACTCACCTCTCCCATGTAACACAATGTGGACTAATGTAGCATGAGATCTCGGTAGAACGTCGTATGTTCACTCGGACGAGACTCCACTGATTGCGCCTGTCGATGTCCGACTCCGAACACCAGCAACGGCATTGACCGACCTGTCAGCGATAAGGAAGGCGGAGCATTCACTCTTTCGCCGGTCTTCTCACGACGTAGATAATGCAGGCCAAGACATGCGCGCACTGTAGCCCACGCCCTTCTGTACGAGCTAGGAAGCAATGGTGCCGATGATCGCTATGGATTGGACTTTGTTTCTTATCAGATAGAATGTATTCAACGGTGGTACCTCTTCGGATGTTACCTCACAACGCTTGGCAGAGGAGCCATCGATATCGAAGGACGTAGCCTGACCCGGTGTGTCAAGATCTTGTCAAGCATTACTACTAATAATGCCGTGTGCCAAGGGATGCTTCGCGAGAGCGATGTGAGGGTGCGAGTGGTATAAAGGCTTGGGAGGTAGGTGCTGTATCTCAAGGTCTCTCGTGGGTATCAACTCTACTGCTTCTCACTATGCTGGTCAAGTCTCTCACAGCTTTAGTCGCTTCTACAGCTGTCGCGAGAGCCACCGCAATTCGCCGCTCGCAGACGGTCACGTTTCAAGATGGCATCATTGCTGAGGCTAGTGGCATGCACAATGTCCATATCATTTACAATGCTCCTCTAGACGGCGAGTTGTCAATTCACTATGGGTCCTGCGACGCAGTCTCGGCGTCAGATTGCCACCATCAACTCGGTCGTACCCATGTTGGTGACCACCGTCTGGCCCGAAGACACGCCGCTCACCCTGCTCAGCGGCCAGGGAAGTTCGTATGGCTGCCGCCTGTCGATATCACCACGGATGGATGCCTGCATGCCTTCTCCAGCGGAGTTCTAGTCGGTCGCTCCTCTCCGGTCACAGTCAAGCATCGCAAGGAGCGCCGCTGGACTGCCGCGGCAGATATCATGGATGCTGAGGGTCCTTGGTTCGATGGTGTCGCCCATTTGCAGGAAAAGGAGCCTGACCAGATCTTCGTCGCAGCAGCCAAGTCAAAGACTATTGGCATCTTAGGTGGCGGTATGTCCGGCTTGATGACCGCACACCTACTCGACTCGGTAGGATTCAATGACTGGAAGATCATTGAAGCCTCGGGCCGGATCGGTGGGCGAGTCCATACTAGCTATCTCAACGGCACCAAGCCGGAAGATTATCAGTACCAGGAGATGGGCCCCATGCGCTTCCCCGTAAGCATCACGTACCCTGAGACGAATGACACCATACAGATCCTCGATCACCGAATGGTCTTTCAGCTTGCCGATGTTTTGAACGCTCAGAATGGGCCAGACTATGCGGTCAAGTTCATCAAATGGATCCAAGCCTCTGCCAATGCTCCGTCGTCCACCTCCACGCGTCGCCCAGATGGGACAGTTCCGGGCTCAGCAGAGGTCAAAGCCGATCCGTCGTACCGGTCCAACGCCACCTTGGCCTACGTGAACGCTACAGAAGTCGCTGAAGCCTCTGACGCCTATGACACCTGGACCAATCTCGACGAGACGAAGATCGCGGAGATCGCGACGAACGTCTACCAAGCTCACAAAGCAGCAGTTGAAAATGGGTACTTTGACTTCTCGAAAGCTGGATACCTGCGCTACAAGCTTGGCTACAGCAAGAATACTACCGATCTCGTTGATGATATCACGGACAACAGCCCGAACTGGCTCTACGACAGCGTCTACTTCAGCGCTACAGACTGGCGTACTATCGACAAAGGCCTATCCCAGCTCCCGAGAGCATTCGGGCCACAGGTGCTCAATCGTACGGTGTTCCACACATCCGTGCAGGGCATGAAGTACAATGCCACCACCAAAAAGTTAACTATCCAGTACCGCAACAAGAACCTCTTCGACGTCACCCCCGAAACAATGACCTTCGACTACGCCATCGTAGCCGTGCCATTCTCCAAAGTCAGGCTCTGGAACCCAATGCCAGCCTACACCTCCCTCCTCACCCGCGCCATCTCTCGCCTGAACTACGACCCCTCCTGCAAGGTGGCACTCCACTACAAGACCCGCTTCTGGGAGCACCTCAAATACCCTATCATAGGCGGTTGCGGAAGCTCTAATATCCCTGGCGTTGGCTCTGTCTGCTACCCAGCTTACACCCTGAATGCTACAGGCCCTGGTGTGATACTCGCCTCATACGCTTCAGGCACGCCTGCACGATCCCTTGGCGCGCTGACAGAGGAGCAGCATGTGGCGCTTGTGCAGAGGGCGATGATTGAGATTCACGGGGATGTTGCGAGGGAGCAGTACACGGGCGCTTATGATCGGATTTGCTGGGAGAACAATGAGTTCCAAGCTGGAGCTTGGTGCGGGCCGGAGGTTGGACAGCAGGATCTGTATCTACCGGCCTACTTCCAGACGGAGCAACATACGGTATTTGTGGGGGAGCATACTAGCTATACGCATGCTTGGATTTGGTGAGTCCTGCTTGGGCCATCGAGTAGCGGCACACGCTGACTGACACTGTTTCCCTAGGTCAGCTCTCGAGTCCGCAGTCAGGGGCACAGCTCAGCTGTTGCTCGACATGGGACTTGTAGACGAGGCGAAGGAGATCACGGAGTTCTGGATGGCGCGGTGGATCACGATGTAAGGCTGACATGGAGTGACGACCAGGAGCCTCTTCAACACTGTGAGAAGGCTGCGTGACCGTACGTTAAAGAGGGAAGGGAGACGAATTGGCAGGAGAAGCTCGCAATCATATGAAGGGTATGCCGGTCGGCACCCTCGCTCTATATGACTCGTACTCTTTGCCATAGAACTCGACTAGCTTCTTCTCTTCCCCTACACTTAATGTCAGCACGGGTCACTTGAGCTGGATATGCCCTTCGCACTTACCTCGTATGCGATCACTGAAGAACTTCCACAACACAAGTGCGTATGCTACCAGGCATAGCTTGTTTCCTACCAGTAATTGCGTCCCCAATGCCCACCAGAAGAATCCGAAGTACGACGGATGTCGACTGACACCGTAGATCCCTTCGGTCACAAGCTGATGGCCCTCTTTTCGCGCTTGCTGCGGGACGTGGTTGAAGTTCGTCCCAGCAGTTGCCATAGCTGTGCTTCGAACGGCCTGGCCCACGATCACCACTAGCAGCCCGATCACCGCCACGAAGGGCCCAGATAGCCAGGCTTGCCATTTTGGGAAGATCAGATGCGAGAGCAAAATCTCCAATGCAGCACATGTATGAGCTACGTTATACGCCGTGCCGTTACTGTAGATCAGATAGCTACTAGCCTGTGCTGCGGGCGTGTTGAAGCGTGCTGTGGTCCAGAACTCGAGGAAGTGGAACAGGGAGAGGGAGCCGAGGAAGGCGAAGAAGCGCCACAAACCATTCCCAGAGTATGCGAGTTGCGGTGCGATGATGATGGAGGCTGCAAGCGCGAAGCCAGTCCAAAAGCCTTGGAGACTGATCAACGAGAGGGAGAGTTGGCCGGATGGTAGAAGCTCGGGATCAAAAGGTGTCTTTGAGGCATTGGTATGGGTGACGGGTGTGATGTCGCCCTTATCGAAGGCGTAGGAGACTGAATCGTCATCTTCATTGGCAACCCTTGCATTTCATGTTGCTGTGGCGTTGCTGATCGCTTCGCGGCTAGTTGCTCTGGCCGCGGTTGTGTCTGACGGCCGCGAGGCGGACGATGAGCTTGACGGACGCGCCATGATCGTGACTACAGTTGTGCTTATCGAACGCCCATGGACACGCGACGACTGACGCTACATGACAACATACTGTATGGAATGTTGACGCTGGGCACGTGAAACATACAATGCACGCATGCGGCTCAGCGGGAACAATCTTAAGCTTTCGAGATGTTTCGGCAGTGACAGCCGAGCACGGACCGAGAGCCGCTCTTGCGTCACCTTCCATGTCGGCCTCCAGATGAGTCTTGCACGTGCTTCTGACCTGTTCACCTAGCGTGTTGGAAGATGCAATCTGGACGGCCGGCAGGCTCGGAAGTCTCTGTCATCCAAACGATATCGAAGACCACAATGGTATAGCCGTCTGCGCGATAATGCCATCCATCGCGGATACGAAGCGCCAAGTGAAGGACACGCTCACCGCGGAGCCGGACCACGATGCCATACTGGCCAGTCTGCAGGACGAGATCGACCGGCACAATGAAGCTGCTGCACGTGACAAGCAAGACCGCTCGATGCGAAAGCGTAGACATGGCGTCGACGAGTCTGAGCGACAAGAGCGGAGAGAACGCCACTTACGCTTCCGCTTCAAATCTGGCGTGAAGGAGCCTAGGCGCGAGAAGCGGCGAAATTACACAGAGCGGCGTGCATCTGACTCTGTGATGGATGCCACAACAGCACATCCGTTCCCACGTGAGCCAGCGGATCCCAATGTCAACCCCCCCTCCAACACAGCCGCCTTTCAGACTTCCCTCTTCGACGCGCTGGCCGATGATGAGGCAGCGCAGTACTGGGAGTCAGTGTACTCGCAGCCCATACATGTCTACAGTCGACCGACATTGCAGACTCCGACAGGTGAGTTTGAGAGCATGGACGACGAGAGCTATGCGGCGTATGTGCAACGGAAGATGTGGGAGAAAGCGCATCCAGAGGTGGTGATCGAGCGAGATAAGCGACCGAAGAAGCTGCAAGAGGAGGCAGAGGAGAAAGAGAGGAGGAGGAAAGAGTTCGCAAGGGACAGAGAGCGGGAGGCTTGGCGCAGCCATGGTGCCGCGAGGGATGATAGTGGAAGCAAGCCAGCTAATAGCTACGACTACACATTCGACTTCGCAGATGGCCAAAACAGCGCTGCAGATTCGAAGAAGGACAAGGCTGAGTGCGAAGATTATGTCGAGGCCTGGAAGGTATACCTCGATGCTTGGGATCAGCTGCGGGGCCGTCTGGATCGTCTATCCGCAGAGGGAGCAGACTCGAAGCCCAATCGAAAGGCATCCGCGCTCATACCATGGCCTACGCTCCCGCACAAGCCAGCCATCAAGTCGAATATCGGAGCTTTCATGCGGTATATGCCAGTATCCGCGGATGGCAAGACGAAGATGCAGCTCTTGAAGGTCGAGCGAGTACGCTGGCATCCTGATAAGGTGCAGCAGCGCTTCGCCGGAGCTGTAGACGAAGGCACGATGAAAGTCGTCACTGGCATATTCCAGATCATCGACGCGATGGTCGAGGAGGAGAGAAAGCGCAACATGTAGACGAGTGTACAGTATTAGTCTATCTTCTCGGGAGGCAGTCTCTCAACGACGACATCTACCATCCTTTGCAGTCCACTTACTCTTTCCACTCTGCTGTTGCATAGAAACAGCTTGACGACCGGCCATGCGTGGATCCACCCATTCTCTTCGTAAGACTCGACTTTACCCCCACTTTTCTTGAGCAATGCTACCAGATCTCTCGCTTCTGGCGCAAAGACTTCTTCCGCACCGTAGATGAAGTACCAACCTTGCGTTGGAGATGCCCTTCGCCACCAAGATAAGTCCTGACATCTACCCGGCGAAACCATAGCATCGTCTGCAGAGGCATTCGTGCCGATGTACTGCTGCCCGTAGAGTCGCAAGCTATCCGCGTCAAGATAGTCTGAGGGAGTATTGCAGTTCTTGGACGACATGATCGCGGTCCACGGAGAGATAGGGATTGCAAAACGCGGCATCTTATTGCGAAGCGAAGTGTAATTCGACAGACATAGCAGTAGTGACAGGATCAATGTTGCGCCTGCTGAGTCGCCCGCAAGAACGATGCGCTCGGGTGAAGGCGCAATGGTGAGCAGCCATTTATAGCCAGCCAATGCTTCCTGAACTTGCGTCGGATAAGTAGCCTCGGGCACAAGCGTGTACTCCAGCGCGAAAAGCGCCGGGTTCTCGTAGCCAGCTGCCTTGAGTAGTTCCAGCCATGCCATGCAGAACTCCATATAGAAGTAAGCACTACCCATGCTGAACCCGCCGCCATGACAGTAGTAGACCACAATATCTGGCCGTGCAGTTTCATCGTGGATCATGTAGATTCCCGAGAAGCCCTCCCGATGGACCTCTCGCCAATGCGTCGGACATCGTAGGTGACCGTTGCGAAGGAGACGGAAGTAAAAGAACGGCAAGGCGACGGGCTTCGAGAAGAAGACTTTGCCGATGCTTGCCGGAATTTTGGCGAAGGCGAAGCGGACACAGCGGATTACCAGGTCTTGGAACAGCGTTGCTTGGCGGACGAAGGGACTTTTGTGGTCATCTCGGGTGAAGTAGCGTTCACGAATGAGTTGATAGGGTAGTTGGAGGACTGGTGAGTGTCAATGATGGACTGGATGGGTGGTATTTATGGTAGTTCATCAACCTACGTAGAAATGGCAATGCGGTGATACCACACTTGATAATCTCGAACAATCCGACTCTGAGTGGCAACTGGGGAACGAGACACAAGAGAAAGACGATGCAGTCTGACCATGCTATTTGATCGAGAATCATGGTCCCCCCCCGGGAGCAGGGTCAATTCTCCGATAATAAAAGTTTGGTGGTGGTGTATGAAATGATGATGACCGCCTCTAATCAGTGGACTTCTGCCATTGAGAGCGATCCGCGCTCAGAAGCCGATGTGTAGCGCACTGTAGCGGTCCTGGCACAGCTGATCAGGGTGTCCGATACGAGAGACAGCTGTAAACAGTGATGCTCCTTACGTAACGACGGTACTCATATTGGCTGCTATAGAGCAGGTCAGCTGGGTCAGGCAATGGAGTTGTCCATCGAAGCGAAGGCGTGAATAAGGTAGGGTTCGTGCCGCGCCTGCCGCTAAGCTGTCGGTACTTTCCTCCGAGTTCCGTCGCGCATTTCCATTCAGTTTGCCGACACGCGACAACGACTTCACTGCTACAGCACAGCAACCCAACCTTTCTTTTGCCTTTCATCTCTTCCCTCCTTGCGTCATCGCCTGTAACCAGTCCCTACGATAGCGCCATTACCTCATGGATTGACCATCGTAAAGACAGCTCTACAGCCCACAACCGTAGGGCAACTGCCTACCTTACTTTAGCTTACTTCCGCCTGAACATCCCGGAAACATGGCTACTTTGACAGAGGAGGAGACAGCTTTTGCCAAGTGAGCCGCTACAGAAGCCCAACCCAGACATCGAAGGTCATTACTGATGATCGCTACAGAGAGCTGAAGCCACAAGAGATCCCCGCGAAGCTACGATGCGGCATGTGCGATACCCTCGCAGTGAACGCAGTGAAGCTACCATGTTGCGAGACATCCATATGTGCCAACTGTAAGTCACAACATTGTCCAAGCTTACGAGTACAGACTCTGACGAACGCACAGGTCAGGCAAAACTCACAGAGCAATGCCCAATATGCGAGCACAGCCCGGTGTCTGCGGATGCCTGCACGCCTATGAGAAGTCTTCGCATGACTATCAAGGCCCATCTCAAGACCGAGATGAAGAGACGCGCGGCTGCTGCTGCCGCTGCGGCGCCTCCACCTCGGAAGGAGCCTACGCCAGAAGCTGCACCCATCGTCGAAGAGCAAGCTCTGCCGACGCCGCTGGAAACGTCGTTTGAAAACATCGATGACACGGCTATGGCGGAGACCGGCAATGAGGATGCGCCGGACGCTGTCGCATCAACAGTCGTCGAGGAAACGGAAGATGCGGCTGTGGTAGACTTAAATGCACCCGTAAGCGTGACCACCGATATATTTGCGTGGACTCACAACTAATCAGTCCCTCACAGAACGATGGCCATCACATCAACGACGAAGAGCTCGGTGACGAAGAGCTCGACGACGACATGGCAGATGACAAGAGCGACATCGAGATCATCACGGAGCGCCCGGAACATGAGATGCATGCGAAAACCCAGATCGAGGAGAAGCAGGAGGATGCACAACAGCAGGAGGATCAGACTACGACACTCCCTAACAGCAATGCTCAAGGCAACTTCAACAACTTCAACCAAGCCCAACAAGGCTTTGGCGGCATGGACTTCAACACCATGGGCGGCTACAACCCGATGATGGCAATGCAAGGCATGGGTATGCCCAACTTTGCCATGGGCGGAATGCCAAACATGATGGGTAAGCATAACAAGAAACGAAATCGCCAGCACCACCCAGTAACCCCCTTCCCAGGCATGTCAGGCATGAACATGATGGACCCGACTATGATGATGAACCAGATGGCTCAATTCGGAGGTATTGGTGACATGAGCAACATGATGGCATCAATGATGGGAGGTGCTTATGGAGGAATGCCTAACCAAATGGGTGGCCCGAATGGGTTCGGCAATGTCGCTGGTGGATATAACCGATTCGGGATGAACTACAACCAACAGCAGCAGCAGATGCCTTTCAATAATGCTCGTGGCTTTAATCGTCCGTATGGCCGTGGCTTCCGTGGTCGTGGTGGGTATGGCTTCGATGGTGGTCGAGGCGGGCGTGGCGGTGGCAATGCTTTCAATCAGTTTGGACCCGGCCAGAATCGATTCCAACAGCAGCAGCAGCAGAACGGCTTCCAGCAAAACGGCCCGCAGAATGAGTTCCACAACGGGTCGCAGCAGCAGGATGTGCCTACCCAATCTATCGAAGACGGATCCGCTGAGCCTGGTGCACGACGTGGCTCTCCGGTCTATGAGTCCATGAAGTCCGCCGATGGGGCCACTGTCGACAATGTTGTGCCACCACGCAGACCGAGCGACGTGGATGATACTGACAGGGCAGGTGACGACATTACTAACGCGGTGAACGGTAATGACGAGACAACAATAGGCGATCGTGATGCAGATGTAGCCGAGCCAAATGCAAAGCAGGACGGACATGGTGAGTCCACTCCTATCACGATGCACAGCAATCCACGCTCGGGAAACGAACACACTTCGACGCTCGAGCATGTCGCTGACACCGCCCAAGATATTTCCGTAGACCCGTCGCACGACGACGAAGTCACTCAGGAGCCTGTCACCAAGCTCGAGCCAACCCAGAATGACCAGCAGCAGCCAAATGGCACACATGAACTGCACGCCATCCCGAGCTTCGACAGCCATCAGCAACAGAACCGCTTCAAGCAGCCACCACCGGTACGAGCGATCACTCCACCCGTCAACGCGCCGACGGGTCCCAAAGCCATGCGTCAAGGTCTGCCCGATAATGGTCGCTTCTCTCGCCCGCAGCCCAGTCAGCCACCTGTGCAGCCGAGTGGGCGCGACAGTCAAGTCCCTACCGGACCGAGCGCTGTGCGTGGCAGAAGTGCGGAAAATGGCGGTCACAAAGATGATCGCGGCAGAGACGACTCACGCTCACGATCACGGTCGAAGCACAAGAGCAGGAGACACAGATACGAGGAGGACGAGTATGAGTCAGATGCCACGTATGACCGCCGCAAGGAGCGTGAGCGCAGGAAGCGCAAGGAGAGGGATCGTGAGGAGAGGGACGGCGGTCGAAGCAACGGAAAAGCCCGTTCAAGGTCTGCGTCACCTGTAGATGAGTCCTCATCGCGCCGTCACCGTCACCGCGAGGATGAGAAGCGTTCCCGCCGCGACCGTAGCCGCGACAAGCGCAAGTCTAGCTACCGCGATGAAGAGGAAGACGACGACAGCAATCGCCGCAAGTCCAAGAGCCATCGCTCACGTGACGATGGCGATGAGCACGCCCGCGATAAAGACAAGAGTACGCGCCATAGCTCCCGCCGCGAAGACGATGGCGATCGGAAAGACAAAGATCGCTCGTCGAAGCACTCCCGCCACCCCAGCCGCGAACGTGACCGCGATCGCTCTTCCCGCCCTTCAGTCTCCGAGCAGCCGTCCAGCGACGACATCGGCTTCAAGATCAAGGGCTCGCATTCCAACAAGATCAACCCTCGTGGCATGCCGCCTCCATCACGTAGTGGGCGCCATAACAGCACGGCCGAGAAGCCTGCCGCTAAGAGCGCGACGTCTTCGGATCCTTATGCCGAGGAGCGCGAGCGTCACAAGGCGGAGCGCGCGCTTAAGGAGCAGCAGCGGCGTCAGAGCACTAGTTTGGGTAAGCGGGAGAGGGAGGAAGAGGGTGGTGGAGGTGGGAAGAAGAAGGGGAGGACTATCAAGGCGAGGTATGAGGATGAGATTGCTGTTGGAGATGGGGAGAGGGAGAGGGAGGCCGGACGGTGGGGTTAGAAGCCCCGCCGGGTCGATGAGGGAGTGGAATTTGGGGGTAAGTGGTGTGAGGGTGTGGTGGACTTGAGATGAGCACGTTAGCGGCAGGGTGCGGACGATCTTTGGAACATCGCGTTCGTTGCAGGTGGAGATGTGAGTTGCACCACGAGTGTGCCAAAGACGAGGGCGAGACCTAGGGACGGGCTGGCGCAAAGCCTGCGACCTTCATGTGTATTATAGACAAAGCTGGGCTGCGTGCTACGGCTGTAAGCTAGCACACCCCGTGTTGAGCTGCTACATATTTCGCAGAAGGATTTTACGTGCGCGACTTGTTTCCTCAGTGTCCTCAGCTTTAGACAACCGTAGAGCTTGTGTGAGATCATCAATGATATAGGTAGGCGATGACATTGTGTCCAGGGGCCCATAAGGAAAGTACATGTGAGCAGGGAAGAGGCGACATGACCCGAGGGTCTTCTATGGTGATATGTACATATACAATACAAACGCCGTCGAGGTTCTACGACACCATCGTACTTTGCTACACCCCAGTCATCCTCGCCTTCATCATGGCTTCCGGCCCTCTCTTGCCGACCTGTCCAGCCGTATTCGCAGCGTCCTGCACAAGCCTCATCGTGCTCTTACTAACCCTCACCCGACTCCCCAGCACCAAGACGCCACTCAACAGCGCCAACGCACCAGCCTGATGCGCTGCCGCTAGTGGCGTAGGCACAAGATACCACAGCGTCGTAATCCCCATGACGACTTGCAGGCTGACATAGCCGACAACACCCGCCACGCCCTTCTGGACCGGCCTGGGCAACGCCAAGCGGCGACTGTAAGCCCATAGACCCATGATCGAGACAAACGTCGTGGTGGCGAGGATTCGGTGGTCTAGTTGCACGAAAGCGGGGTTCTCGAGCATGTTTCGCCAGATCAAGTCTGGGTGCGGGGAGGGTGTGTGGGAGTACCAAGTCGAGAGAAGCTCGCTTTTCGGTGGGATGAAGCGCGGTTGGCCCATCCAGGGGAAGTCGTTGTAGACTAGCCCGGCGTCCAGACCTGCAACCAGGGCGCCGGAGATGGCGGTGCAGTAGGTTAGTCCAAACAACACTGCGGTGGCGATGCGGAATGGTTTCAGAGCTGGGGAAGAGAGGTGGGAGAGCTGTGCTAGCGAGGCTGTGGGATTTGCGAGGAGTCTGTGTTGGCGCAAAATCGCGAGGCCATTCCACAGCATTGCTAGGTAGGCTGCGAAGGCTGTGCCGAGGTGGGCTGCGAGGCGATATTGGGAGACGCGGGGGTGGGAGCCAGGCGCAAAGAGGTCGTCTTTCAGACCGGATTTGACCATCCACCAGCCGAGGAAGCCTTGAAAACCGATCAAGCCGCAGATTCCTACTAATCGTGCAGCCATGGGTGCGCTGACTTTTCGACGCGCGATGAAGTACGCTGTTGGTAGGAGAAATGTAATTCCCACCACTCGTCCCCATAGACGATGGCCCCACTCCATCCAGTAGATCTGCTTGTACTCTTCCAGACCCATGCGGGAGTTCAGCATCTTGAACTCAGGGGACAGCTTGTATAATGAGAACTCGCGCTCCCAGTCCTCATCGTTCAAGGGCGGAAAGGAGCCTGTGACTGGCCGCCACTCGACTATGGACAGTCCTGACTCGGTCAGACGAGTAAGGCCACCCAAAACGACTATGCCAAAGACACTCGCAGCGGAAGCGAGTAGCCAATAGGCGGCAGACTTGCTGGACGTGGTGGGGAAGGAAGATGTTCTCGTGGTGTTCGCTGTTCGGCTGGCGAGGGTGGAGGAAGCATCACCAAAGGAGCTACTCAAGGCACCCAGAGGCGATGCTGATGGCAGAGCTGTGGAGGATGTGTAGCGCGCTGAGGGCGGAATGCGATAGTGGCCTGGCTTTCGGAAGGCATCGAGGAAAGGTGTCTGGCGGGCGGCGGGAGATGGCACTTTTTGCTGATGCAGGCAGCGACGACAGATGAAGCCATTGTCGACGAGTCGATTCGCCCTGAGGGCTAGACGCGCCCTGATAGGTGAGAGAGCCATTGAATCAATGAAGATGACAAAATTATTGAATCGCCATCTAGAGTCTAGATGTCATGGCTGATGTGCTGACCTAATCGTGCATGGAGACGCTCGGCTCGTGCTACCGAGACGTTAGACCCTGAGAAGCTTGGGAGCTTGTCCATGGAAGCTCAAGCGAGGGCTGGCACCAAGAGCTGCTGGAGCGGTTCGTGTTATAGAGAAAGTCATATGCCTTAATCTCGGTTTACGCAGCAAGTCATGATCAAAAGACCAAGCTTGGTCATCTGAAGTACATCGCACATGTACAAGATACGTCACCTGCCACCCCACGAGCTTGGAAGTTTGACCTCCACGAGAGGTAGCACATAGCCGTATAGCACACGCTACATTCCAAGCTGGCCTGCCGCACCACATGACCGATCCCGCCGATTATCACTATCGTCACCAAGACGATGACGAGCCAACGGCAACAAACAAATCTTCCTCATCGCCTTGGACGTTCCCTCCACCAGAGCACCACCGACCCAACACCAGTCGACAGCTGAGCCTTCCGAGATCACTATACGGCAACAGTAGCTCCATCTTCGGTTCAGGCAGTAGCAGTAGTCACCGCAGTGTGAGCAAGCATCGTCAACGACCAGCACTCAGCATACGTCCAGCCACTCCTTCAGACACGCTGGATTCGGACTCACCGACCCAGCTGTCTTCGCTGCCCAATCGCAGTGCGGCCAGACAGTATGAAGATGAGATAAGGGCCACATCAGACCGACGCCGTCTGCCACGGGTCGAGAAAGATGCAGATGACCCCAGCACACCGCCTGTGGCAGGGACCGGGCTCGAGAGACAGCACACTGCGACGTCGACGACGCTGAGCCGGCTGTTCGCTGTACATGCTGCGGTTAGTCCGGATGTCAGTCGTTCTCCATCGTATGCTCAGCCTCCGTTGCCGTATGTGCGCCAACAGTACAGTCATGAGACAGCCGCTCTGCCGGAGCATTTGTACTCACGAGGACTTCTGGGAGGAAGGCACAGCGACATTGCTGTCACTGCATTCGGAAAGCAATACAAGTTGCATAGGCTCATACTAGACCGAGCGCCCTTCTTCAGCACAGCTCTGAGCGAGCCATGGCTGGAGTCAAATGCCAAGGAGATGACCGTCAAGCCGGACGAGATTGACAGCAATATCACACAGCATGCTTTCGAGCTTGCACTCAAGCGATTGTACGGCTGTCCCAACATGCATGAGGAGGACGCGAATGCTGTCGGACTGTTTGCCACAGGTTGCTGGTTGGAGATGTTAGATCTCATTGACATTAGCATTGAGAGCATGCTGCGTCAGATGACTCCCGAGACACTTGCACCGCTTATCAACCTCGTGACACGCAACTACTATGGCCGAGCTGGGGACAAAATACTTGCGAGTGCCAAAGCCAAGCTGTGCAGGGATGGATGGCGCATGCCACTTCGGTACTGGGATGGCGTGCCTGCTGACATTGCACGTGAGATCATTGGAGGTGATGGCTTCTACATTGACGGGGAGTGGGAGAGATGGGTCTTGAGCAAGCGAGTGATCGATCGCAGACTACGAGCACTTGCGATTGACGCCGGTCTGCATGAACCTAGTAATCGGAGGCGTATCATTCGAGCTCCTGCTTCGCTGGCGACCATGGCTATCCGCTTCGACTCAGTGTCACGAAGATCAGCACCAGCTGCATTCAGTCCTGGCATGCCTGATGCCTTTGCGAAGTATATCACCCTTTACACACATCCTTCTATCGAACCATTGCTGGTGCTGCTTGACGAGGGCATTCATTACATCCACCTTGACTTCGAGCAGCTGCAGTATATTCGACAAGCCAAAGATGTGATGGGAGTACCAGTCATGCCCGAGAAGGTCGTCAGCAATGCATTGTGGCAGCAAATGGAACTTCGGCAGCGAGTGATGAATGCTCGCGATACTGATCTGGAGCTCGGTATATCTGTGCAGGCCACCGAAGACCAAGCAGGCGGTGACCGCACGATGTCAATCAGCAATCCAGTGACTCCTCCAGAGGGCAAAGGCAAGCAGCGAGCCACTGATACGGCAAACGCGACTGCGGTGCGAGACTTTGAGGAGCATGCTGTAGAAGACGACCACGACTCCCAATCTTGGGACGGCACTGGTCGACCACGCAAGTTCTGGATTCCTAGCAGCGATTGCAACATAGTCATGGGTGGCGCCGCGGAAGCCATCGTTGCAACACCAAGCAACAACCATGTCAACCGGCACACAGGCCGTTTCTCCCTCGTGCTGAACGCCGAAGACGTACCATGGGCCTCCGACTTTGCCACCGCAGCTTTACCTCGCCCAGGCACATCTGAAGGCGCGAGTGAAGTCCCGCCTCCAGCCATTAGCTACACCCATCTCCCACCCTTTCGCTTCAGCGCCGAATTCCCAGCTCCTCGCCTCCTCAAAGAACGCAAACGCGTCTACTCCCGCACAGTCTTCTACGCCGGCTCCCTGTGGAACATTTACATCCAGAAAGTCGCCTCCGCTCGTCACACAAAGCAACTTGGCGTCTACTTGCACCGTGCCAAAGAACGCGAAACCGAAGAAGTCGTCTACGGCTCTTCCGCCCAAATCGCTTCGGTGGAAGGCCGGATTGGCCTATTAGAGCGAGAAATGCTCTCTTCCACGTCCCGTGACGAGCGCCGAAGGCTCCGTCGTCAGACGCTACCCAACGACGGCACGCATCTAGCCGACCCGCACGAAGCAGACGAGTCTTCCGGCTCTGCAGGCGATATAGACTCTGCTCTCGCCGGTGCCTCTGCCTCGTCTTCCCTCCCCGACCCCTCACTCCGACACCACCACCGCAAAACAGGGCAGTCCTCCATCCCGCCACCCCAAGCCTCAGACCACCTCTTTCCTGCTTCTCCCACCTCGCCCCTCTCCTCCTCCTCATCGGATTCAGACACTTCTTCTGCTCTGCCATCTCGCGCCTCCCGCCCGGTATCACAGACTTCTACCCTCCCACCCTACACCGACGCAAGACCGACAATTAAAACGTATTTCAAGATCTACTCCCCCTCCCGCGGCGGCCGCATGCTCTCCGTCTACGAGTCCGCGCCGGATAAATTCAATTTCAGTCAGAGTTGGGGCTGGAAGAGCAGTACTTTGATGCTTGAGGAGAATGGCTTCGGGATCGGCGCCGAGGTAGGAGGAATGGCTGAGGGCGAGACGAGGGAAGTAGGAGTCTTGGAGGAAAGAGATGGGGATGCTGGTGCTGAGAAAGATGGAGGACGAGGGGAGAAGGGGGATGGAAGGTTGAGGTTTATGGTCGTAATTGGGAATGTGTGAGTATCTCGATCGTAGAACGGGGGGTGGGTGAGGTGATATAGCAAGCTCCGCGGATGTAGACCAGGCGGTATAATGACAGCGAGAGCACATTGTACAATACCACTTAATGACCGCTACAAGCATTTCTCGCACTGAGGCTCAAGCGTTTTTAAGGTATACTAGCTGTAATCTCACTCGCGCCACCAGGGCTGCGAAGCGCACTCGCTGACTATGCATCTCTTCACATCTCAAGGCTAGTCTTGTCTTATCGCGGCCATGTGAGGTCACTCCATGTGCCGTAATCACGCTATGCAAAACACCACTACTATGACAGCCACACCTACCCAAATCGGCACATTGCTCGGACTAGTCGCTCCACTGTCCTTAGCGCCATCAGCACCACCGGTAGCCGCAATCTGAGAAGTAGCGTAAACAATGCCATTGAATGTCGCCTCGAACGTCACCGGGCCGTGACCATAGCCAGTAACGCGAGCCGGAACAGTGGTGGTCGATGTCGGGCCATCGCCTGGGGTGACGGTCGTGGTGATCGTTGTAACAGTGGTGGTCGACGTGGACTTCATGGCGAGCACAGACTCCGCATTGTTGTGATGCGCAGGCGCAACGCTGGAGGTGTAGCAAGCGATGTCCAGCGCAGCGCAGATAGAGAGCTGCGAGGCGAACTCGGGCTCAGCATCGCGGGCCATCATATGAGTGGGCCTGTACGTGTGTGTACGATGGGTGGTGATGTGTGTCGGCTCGTGCTTCGCAGCATCACGCACGGGAAGCGGGTTGGGCATGTGCTTCGATGTCGAAGTCGCCACATCGCGGGGACCCATCAAACCTCCATCAGAGCGCTCCTTGTGACCGGCGCCTGGGTCGGCGGTGGCGATGTCGTGTGGGCCATTGAGGTTCCTGTCCGTGTGCTCCTTACGCGCTACGTCTGGTGGCGGCGTGGCAACATCCCGCGGACCCATGAAGCCATTCTCTGAGCTCTGACGGCGGGCGATATCGGGTGGAGGAGTCTCGACGCCAGCGGGAGAGCGATCGAGAATGTGCACAATAGTGTTAGTGTGAGGGTACGGCTGAGGCGTGTAATTGTACGTAGTGCGCACGGCGCTGGGGTCGAACAAGCTAGGCGTCGGGTAGAGCGAGGTAACGTCGCCGATGGTAGAGTCGACAGTGTGAGGCATGCCGCGTACGATCTTCGGTGAAGAGATCGATGAGTGACTGGCGATCGGAGGAGCTGGTCCGGGGACAGTCCAAGATGCCGGCCAGGTAGCGCCAGCGAAGGATGTGAGGTCTCTAGCCTGCGCATCAGTCGCGGTCGGAGCGGCGATAGGGGAGAGTGGCGTGCTTGAACGACCATTGGCGGCGTCGCTGAGTGATGAAAGGGAGCTGGTCGAAGCCACGGGCAACAGCGATTCGCTCGGCAATGCGATAGGGGAAGCGGAGTCTGTCAGGGTCCACACATTGAGCGAGTTGATCTCCCAGTAGCTGTCAACAAACGCCTGCGGGTTGTTGGCCACGTAGATGTTGCAGGACTTCCATGAAGGATTGTCCCCAGACATCGGACAGCCATTGACTGCGAATGTCTGGCCGGCGTTGCTGCCACAGAAATCGATGTTGAAGATCAATTGCTGCTCGCCAAAGTGAGCATCGAAATCGCACGTACCCTGAAAGTTGGCCGTGGGTGTGCCAAATTCGCGGAGATCGGGGACCAGCGAAGTGTTCTTGCCATCAGCGATGGATTCCGGCACGCTGTTGCGCGGCCAGGACCACATCTGGATGCCCTCAGCAGTCCTCAGCATTGCATAGACGCCGCCTCCAGCACTATTGAGATCGGCGCCCGCAGCGTGAGCTTTGGTGTCGGAGACTGCACAGCCTGTGTACGAGTTCGCAAACTACGTTCGATTAGTGTCAGGGGGCAAGATATGTGAAAGCCCTAGAAAGTATCACTTACGGCGCAGTCGTTCGTCAGGAGAGTGCCGGTCTGATTTGAACGGGCGACCGTGCATCCCGGGCTTGCGGTGGTATGAAGGGACATGAGGTTGCCCGGGACACTGTTGGTTGTCTCGATGATGTCGATCTCGCCGGTGGAGGGCCAAATGCCGTCACCGACCATCCAGAACGCAGGCCACGTACCGCACCTGAGTAATGTCAGTATTGTGGCACGCGGTTCGTCAGAGGAAGTATTCCACTTACACATTCGCCGGCACGTGAGCAGCATCCAGCACAAACAGGCCGTACTTGTATGTTCTCGTCGATTGAAGACGCAGAGACATACGGCCGAGGTTAGCAGACGGATCAAGTACGGCCTGAGTGTCGACGCCCCAGCGAGCGATTCCAGTAGAGGTGACATTGGCGATGCTCAAAAGTCCATTCTTCTCAGCAGTAAGGATGTCGACGTAATGCACATAGCCGAAGGTCGGGTCATATCCAGTGTATGGAGTGAAATCAGTTGTAAAGAATTCGAGGCCGGTGTATGATTTCTGTAGGATGAACGACTGGCAGGTACTGTAGTGGCCTAGGGTCACCAGGACCATGAGAATCTTGACGATAGAGCAAGCCATGCTGGGCTGTTGGCTGTCAGTGAGGCAAAGCCATCGAACGGATGAGAGACTCACTGTGCTGCCTCAGCAGATAGCCGCCTGGAGGTGGGTATCTTGAAGCTATCTTCGTGAGCCTCGTCAATACCTTGTGCAATAGCTTGATGCAATGGTCGTCGTTGTGCTCGTGTGTGAGCGCCCGAAGTGAGTGACACCGCCGTGCCCGATGCCACCACTGCTGCTGCTACCGCCGCCGCCGCCGACTTCACGCCTCAATTTCACGCACAGGGGGGGTTCACTTACTTGCAATGCGTGTCGATGCTGAACGAGACTGTCGTTGTAGTGTCGTTGGTACAGAAGATGATCAATCGAAGCTGTAAGTTGGTTGGAGTGATGGTGGGAATCGGGTGCCTCAGTCGGCCCCGCCGAGGTCGCGTGATGCAGAGCCGCAGTGAGGAAGGAGCCATGGAGAGCTCATATATGCCAAGCATTGTCGGTTGAGACTTGACCTAAAGACATACACTTAACCAGCAGTATGCCACCATAGCATTGCATAATCCGCTAGTTGCACAAGTACACTGGTCGTGGCTTACTATAAGTGCATCGTACAGTACTAGATCATCCAGTAAAGAGTATGCGGACGATGCTTGACACCCTTCCCTGCCACGCGCGGCAACTGTAAGACCAGACCAATGACTTCCGCTGCTGGCCTGCTGCTCAGGAGGACGGACACGACGAGATCCTGATCAACGCCGCGCCAAAGTACGCAGCGGTGACCTCGTACATCCGCTTCGTCAGGACTCTGAAACATTTGCGATGCTCATATGAGCTTCCCTAGAACGGTAAGGTAATCGTTTTGCCACGGTGTTCGTCATAATTTGGAGTCCAGAACGAAGACACTTACCAAGGGTTACATTCTCTCTCGAAGACACGAAGTGACCGATTCACAATAGCAGGTGCGCTGACCGCGGCACAGGTGGATGCTGGCGTATGAAGACGCGTAGGTGATTGCCTGCCTGTGACGGTGGCACCTCTCCATGGCAGATAGTCGCTATGAGCTTGTGATCTCGAATCACGACCACCTCCCGCTTCTCCTTCACCAACGAGCCACGCGCTTCACGTGTGCCCACATACCTCCATGTGCGGTCGAGTGTGTCATCAGGCAAGCTCTGGAATCGCGTGAAGTTGGCTTTCATCATCACGCCAAGACGTCACGGCCTCGATTCACATGTGAACGTGCCATCGACAACGGCCAGCGATTATATCTAGTGATTCTGAGAGACAACCCGTTCGTGCTATCATAGAACTCTGCTACTATCCCTAAACCGACGCATCTCCGACACTTTCTGCTATACCCGCCTAAGAGCAATGAGGAATCCATGAACAGTGGAAGGTACGTGCCTTCCTGTCTCATGTACCGCTTCCAAGCACGCCCATTCACCATTCACCACTGCCGCCTATTGCCTAGATACATGCTCTGCACACACCATACTTCGATCATATTCGCACATCTCCATGAAACGTAGTGGGGAGGTCCAGTCGTTACCACCCCGAAGCAACCTACTGGCGTAGCATCGAGCTCTCATACGACCAACAACGCTGACCAAATGTCCCAAAGAGTGACTCGCTCGTCCGCAGCGAGGCTCGCCGCAGATACATCCACTTCCACCGACCCCTCCACCGCCACTCCTTCCACCACCACCGACCCCCCATCGGTATCCCGAACCTCCTCCTCCCGCAAACGCAAGGCTCCCGCTACCGATCCTTCACCTCCTCTAAACCGCGCCACCCGTCAGACCAAGCGAGCACGTGCTGGGGATCCAGAAGAGGAGGTTGAGAAGAGCGAGCTGTCTGTGTCTGCCAAGCGTGGCAAGCGCAAGTCAGGTGCAGCCGCCATGTCCAGTACTGGGTGAGATATGTAGGATGTCACATTTTGAGAGCTTCACTAATCAAGGCAGCCCTTCACCAAGCTCATCAGGAGACACCTCACCAACGACATTGCCAAAAGATAGCTCACGACGTAAGAGCAATCGCAAGAAGAGCACAAAGGATGGCATGGCATTTGAGCCAATTAATTTTGAGGGATCCATGCTGACATTTACTTCAGACGCTAATACATCCGCGGCTGCAAGCAGCTCTCGCAAATCCAAGAGAAGTGCGCGGAAGGACCAGGACGTGGTCATGAAAGATGTCGGGGAGAAGTCAAGCAACGCAGGGATCGACTCTGGGATGAACGCACATGATGATACACAGGAAGGTGCTGAGGGGAGTGCTCCACCCATCCCGAGACCCACAGATGATGAGCTAGACGCTCTGGCAATGATGAGGGGCATGGGCAGTAATGAGCTGTTCTCGGGCGGTTATCTCAGTCGACTTGCAGCACAAGGTGGCTTCAGTGGAGCTGGCTTGGCTGGGCTGACAGGTCATCTCCGCGCCATGAGTTCAATGCAGTCGGGAACTGGAGGACGTCTCAGAGGGATTCTCGAGCAGTTGAAGATGAAGGAAGACTCGTCAATCCAGCTGATTGCCCTGCAAGAGCTCTCGGAGCTGCTCTTGGTGTCCAACGAGGACAACCTGGCTGGCCACTTCCAGCCCGATCAGTTCGTCAAGGAGTTGGTCATTCTCATGCAGCCGAACGAATTGACTCTGGAGGCGAACCCCGAGATCATGCTGCTCGCCTGCCGCTGTATTGCCAACTTGATGGAGGCTCTTCCGGCTGCCACTTCAAGCGTCGTATATGGCGGCGCTGTTCCAGTGCTATGTCAGAAGCTTCTCGAGATCGACTTCATCGACCTTGCAGAGCAAGCATTGAGTACATTGGAGAAGATCAGTGTCGAGTTCCCGGCTGCTATCGTGAGAGAGGGTGGCCTTACGGCATGCTTGACCTACCTTGACTTCTTCGCTACGAGCACGCAACGCACAGCTGTTACCACTGCCGCGAACTGCTGTCGCAACATACCCGAAGACTCTTTCCCGACCGTCCGCGACGTCATGCCCATTCTCCTCAACACGCTATCGAGCTCTGATCAGCGAGTTGTCGAGCAGGCATCTCTCTGCGTCTCGCGAGTGATCGACAGCTTCAAATACCACGAGTCGAAGCTGGAGGAGCTGGTGAGTGCCGATCTTTTACAAGTCATCCTCCGCTTGCTGTTGCCCGGCTCAACGAACATGATCGGACCAAACATCCACACCCAATTCCTGCGCGTCCTGTCCATCACAGCTCGCGCCTCGCCGAGACTGAGCATTGAGCTTCTGAAGATGGATGTGGTCGACACACTCTACCAAATCCTCACCGGAGTGTCACCGCCTTCAGGCACCGAGCTTGACGTAGCAGCCAAGATCGACAAGAATGTTATCATGCAAGCCATCATCCGCACACCGCGCGAGCAAATATACGAGACACTCAACGTGGTCTGCGAGATCTTGCCCAGCGTGTCTAGTGACGGACCGATGTTCCTCGACGATTTGCCGGATGCAGGCTATACAGGTCCTGACCACGTCAGCATGTCGACTCGCAGCAAGAAGGCACCGAACCAGACACGCGTGGATCTGCTGAAAGAGTGTCCTTTGCAGGTCAAGAGATTTGCGATCGTGCTGTTCCCAACACTCATGCATGCGTACACTTCTACAGTCAACTTGAATGTCCGCACCAAGGTCCTCACCGCACAGCTCAAGATGCTAAGCAATTTCGAGACCGAAATCTTGGAGGAGGCGCTTCGCGGAGTGTCATATGCGTCACACCTTGCGTCGATACTATCGCAGCAGGAGAATCACACGCTTGTCACATTCGCATTGCAAGCAGCTGAGCTGCTGTTGAAGCGGCTCGAAGCTATCTACAGACCACAGTTCTACAGGGAGGGCGTCATGACAGAGATCGCCAAGCTAGCGACTCGTCCCGTCAAGGCGGAGCAGAAGACCATTGAGCCGCCCAAGGTAGAGCCTGCAGTGTCGCCACCGCCACCCGAAGTCGAGCCAGTGAGTGAGAGCGCACAGCTTCCTAACGCAACGGAGCCAGTGGAGCATATCGATCTTGGCGATGAGGAACTACCCATTGAGCACGTCGATGAGGATGACCAGGATGAAGATGGAGAAGACCATGAGCACGATAATGACGATGACGACGAGGGCTCGGAGCAGTCAGAGCCGCCATCAGACCACCTCTTGAACCCACATCACGCCCTCATGGACGTACAGGATATCGTGACAATGCGGGCGAAGCGCTTCATGGACGCTCATGGGGAAGAAGGCAGTGAGGAATTACGCAACAAGGCTACTTTCGTGCTCAATGACCTCCGCGCGCTGAGCCACGAGCTCAAGGCGTGCTACAACGGCATCAGCAGCCAGGGTGGCGTGGCACTGTTCAAGCGCTTGGCTGGCTACTTCGACGGGGACGCACTGGAGAGCATCACGAGCTACGAGTTGATGACTTCTGATATTGTTGATGTCATGCTGCAATTGCTGAACCATCCCGATGAGGATGCGCAAGCCGATGCACGCAGGGACTTCATCGAAGTGTTCATGGCTACCACGCCTGTCAAGGCTACTGCTACTGGTACGGCAGAGTCGTCCGCAACTGGATTCTCGATCCTAGTGGACAAGCTGCAAGATTTGTTGAGCAGATCCGAGCATTTCGAGGTCGTCACCGTGCACCAGAACGCACATGAGTCTAACCGCAGCAGCGCGGCGTCCATGCTAGCCAAGCAGTTGCGCCTCAAGCTGGTTGCAGACGAGGAATCTGGTATTCCTAAGACCTACAGGTCCATCATGGTGTCCATACATGCAATCGCGACGTTCAAGGCTCTTGACGACTACTTGCGTCCTCGCATCAGCCTCTCCGAGCGGCCGAGGACTGAGCGTGGCAGTCGGCGTGGATTTGACAGCACTCTGGCTGAGTACACTGCGGCGATGGCAGGCAGTCGCGGCGCTGCTGGCTCAGCACTTCCTCCTCCACTTCCTACACTCGGGTCATCTCTGCCGACCCGTGGACCGAGCACGCCCACTTCGAGCAAGCGTACATCAAGAAGCCAGCCCTCTTTCTTCGATCCTGTTGTGCCGCCTGAGGCGTCTACATCAGAAGAGAGGCGCAGTCTTCGCAGGTCTGCGAGGAGAGCGTCGGCGCAGACACCTATGCCGCCACCACCCGCGCCGATCAAGCAAGAAGCACCCGACACTGATCTGGTGCCAGGCGCCGCGCGCATCAAGCGCGAGAGCGAGGAGGCGCAGACGAACCTCGAGTGTGCAGATGAAGCTCAACTCGACGACGAAGATGATGACGATGACGATGGTGGCGAGGATGACATGGACCTCGATGCTTTAGTCGACGATCTGGAGGACGGCGCGCTTGATGTTGACGAGCCTGACCCATCGGCCGTCAATCTTGAGATCGGCAATTCAGGCAAAGTCACTGCTCGTACCGACGAGGGCGATCGTGTTGAGACACCAACTCAGGGTACACCGACAAAAGCTGCATTGCGAGAGCATGCTAGACAAGCCAGTGCGGCACGTATGGCAGCTCAGGCTAGGCTTGCTGCGTATGCCGGTGGTGGCGTTGGACACATGTCATACGCCAGCGCACTGCAGCAGATTCCCCAAGACTGGCATATTGAGTTCAGCATCAACGGCCAGCCTTTGTCCGCGGAGACAACCATCTACAGAGCATGTCACTTCAATCAAGCTGGCGGCGAGGAGCTCAATACACATAAGATCTGGTCTGCTACCCACGCGATCTCCTTCAAGAAGGTGCAAGGTCCACCTGCTGATTCCAGCTCACTCACACCGCCACCCGAAAGCAGCTCATCTCAGGACAGTGGCAACCTGCCGCCATCTCTGGGCAAGCACCCAGTCACTGCCAGTATCCTCCGCCTCATGAGCATACTTCACAGCCTGAACGCCAACCTGGACGAGGTCATTGCCGAGAGCAAGACGCCGTTGAGGCTGCATTCGGAGCCTCTGACACAGTTCGTCAACACTAAGCTCACTGCCAAGCTCAACCGCCAACTCGAAGAGCCGTTGATCGTAGCTAGCAACTGCCTTCCGACCTGGAGTGAAGATCTCGCCCGCTTCTACCCCTTCCTGTTTCCCTTCGAGACTCGCCATCTGTTCCTGCAGTCCACGTCCTTCGGTTACTCTCGTTCGATGACGCGCTGGCAGAGCGCACAGTCTCAGAGTGACAACCGGCCGGGCAGGCACCGAGACGACAGACCCAATTTGGGCAGACTGCAGAGGCAGAAGGTACGCATCTCCCGCAGCAGGATCCTGGAGTCGGCCATCAAGGTCATGGAGATGTATGGCTCCTCGCCGTCCGTACTCGAAGTGGAGTACTTCGAGGAAGTCGGCACTGGGCTTGGACCTACGCTCGAGTTCTACTCCACAGTCTCAAAAGACTTCTCCAAGAAGAAGACGAAGCTGTGGCGCGAGAACGAGAGCACTGGCACAGATGACTACGCATTTGGTAAGCGCGGCCTATTCCCAGCACCCATGGACGAGGCGATGAGCAAGTCCGAGAATGGCCAGCGCATCCTCCAGCTCTTCAAGGTCCTGGGCAGGTTTGTCGCTCGCTCCATGCTCGACAGCCGCATCATCGATGTCAGCCTCAATCCGACATTCTTCCGCGTTGGCGATGCTGGTCTCTCTCTGAATCTCGCAGCTGTGGCAACAGTCGACCAAGACCTCGCCAAGTCCCTCAAGATGCTCAAGAAGTACGTCATTGCTCGCGAGCGTATCGAGGAGGATTCTCGCCTCAATCTCTCGCAGAAGATCAGCAAGGTACAAGGCATTCGTGTCAACGATGCCAGGATCGAGGACCTAGGTCTAGACTTCACTTTGCCGGGCTACCCGCACATTGAGCTTGCCGAGCACGGCGCTTCGACTGATGTGACGATCCACAACCTCTCGACCTACATCCGCAAAGTCATCGAAGTTACGCTCCTGACTGGCGTTCAGCGCCAAGTTGACGCCTTCCGTGCAGGCTTCAGCCAAGTGTTCCCTTACACTGCGCTCAAGGCCTTCACGCCTGATGAGCTGGTTATGCTATTTGGCAGAGTCAAGGAAGACTGGAGTCTGGAGACACTGATGGACAGCATCAAGGCTGACCATGGCTTCAATCTGGACAGCAAGAGCGTGAGAAATTTGTTGCAGGTCATGAGTGAGATGCCTGAGGAGGAGAGGAGAGGCTTCTTGCAGTTCGTGACTGGCAGTCCCAAGCTTCCTATAGGTGGTACGTACTCTGTTTTGCCCTCAGCGACGCGGTTGAGAGCGCAGCTTACTGACATTGTACTCGCAGGTTTCAAGAGCCTCACGCCTATGTTCACAGTTGTGTGCAAGCCTGCTGAGCCGCCATATACTTCTGACGAGTATCTGCCATCGGTCATGACCTGCGTCAACTACTTGAAGATGCCGGACTATAGCTCGCTGGAGGTGTTGAAGGATAAGCTTGGGGTGGCGTGTAGGGAGGGGCAGGGGAGCTTCCATCTTTCTTAAGGTGGAGACGAGATGAGGGTGCACTGAGTGGGAGGTGCCGCGCAGACGGTGGAGCGGTGAGGTGTAGCAGAGGCGGAGAGTAGGGGATCGTGGTGCTTGGACGGAGTTTGGAACATGCATAGCCTTGGACGGTACACCGGACGACGACAATGCTGACAACGAGTCGCTGACTGGTGTTGGGTGGTATGCATGCTTATTAGGCTATAGATAACGTCAACTCACGGGAGTATGTCGAGCACGATCATTGACGGTATGTATGTACAGCGAGACGAATGCTAGCATTTGGCAAAAGATCTCTCAGCGACAAGATGATGTTCCCTCGCTGCCTATAAGGTGTACCGTTATGACCAGCGTGGACCGACAGACTCGTAAGTCTCGACTTCTCTGCTGCATAGGCGCGTACGATATTAGGGATTACCAGGGAAGCATATTGCGAACGATGCTTTGCATGTGATAAGATCATGCCTTCCACTCCGACTTCCCCAACCTAATAATCTCACCTCCGCCAAGCACCCTAACCTTCTCGCTCTGCTTCCCTTCCAACGCCTCCAACGCAGATTTCACCGCCGCCCGCCCAATCATTTCTGGCGTCTGTGCCCAGAAATCCACCGCTCGATCACCTCCCATAGTGCCCAGAAGCCCCTTCACCCGCCTCAGGACGTTCTCCGTCGTAGTCTGCCTCTCCCCAGCAATCCAGCCAGGCCGTACAAAGATGGTGTGCTCGAAGTTGAGAGCTTTGACGGCCTCCTCCAGCTCGCCTTTCATCTTCGGATACCCGAAGTAAGAGTGCGGATTTGCATTGGCCGCCGAGATGAGAACGTAGACTTTCGTTCCGGAGTCTTTCGCTTTGGTGGCGAGAGCTAGGTTTAGATCATAGTCGATTTTTCGTTGGTTTTCGAAGCCGCCTGCTATTGCGCGGGAGGTTGCGAGGGCGGAGAAGAAGATCTGAGCATTGCCTGGGTAGAGTGAGGGCCAGGTGTGGGGATCTGAGGCCGTGAGAGGCGTGAGGGTTGAGGAGGTGTGTGGAAGGGTTTTGCGGGTGAAGGCTTGGACTGAATTGATGCTTGAAGAGGCGAGCAGAGTAGATAAAATTGGAGTGCCTGTTTGACCTGTGCTACCTGCTAGCACGGTTGTGGTCATCTCTGCACCAGTCCTGCGGTCCGGCTTGCGGAGCTGGTGTAACGGTACTGAACGTGACGAAATTTCGATATTCTCCTAGCTCTCGATGGAGGTGGTTTAGATATATATGGTGATATGAAGATTCCTATATGTTCTTGCTCGAAAGGTATGATGGCGGGAGATCCTGGGAGGTCGTACGGTATGATAAGGTATCTATTCACTTTTGCTCCGGCTTGAACCCAAGGGTACATATAAGGTTGACAAGGTTCACCGGGGGCTCGGTCCGCTGCAGGCCGATCAGCATCCGAGATCCGATCCGAGATCCGAGCGTTCGAACTGCTCTGGATGGAATTTCCAGCTCGAAACTTGCTGCGGCCTTGTCTAGTATCTAGCTATGGCGCTCAGGAATAGTGCTTTTGATGACTTGGACGATGTTCGACCTGTTGGTGAGGATATTGCGTTTGCGTGGTTAGGAAAGCGAGCTAACATTCCATGCAGAGATCGACCCCGAGGCCGACTTGCCAGACTCTGACAGCGAAGCATTTGGCAGCGATTCCGATAGGGCAGCGGCGCGAGACCACTATGTCGATGTTGGGAAGAGCAAGCTGAGGAAGCCGAAAGAGATCGCACTTGGTCCGCAGTACAGTGGATCACGAATTAGTCGAGATGCAGCATTGGAGGACGAAGAAGACGACCCTTTTGCGAAAGGTTTCGACGATGAAGACAGCGAGATGGACGATGGACTGAATGGAGTGGAAGACGATAGTGATGAGAGCGACGGAGAGAACGACGATGACGAAGATCTCGACACGGACGCGACGGACATGAGCGACGAACGCACTGATGGACAGGCCCCAGGACTGGACGCGGATGACCAAGAAGCCTTACGGAAGCAGATGCGGTCGGTTGCTTCAGTGTCGGCCGCTGTGCAGACTGATGTGAAGCGTGGGCATGCGATCAAGAAGCAGCGTGCCGCGTTCGACTCCTTGCTCAACACTCGAATCAAGCTGCAGAAGAGCCTGGTCGCAGCGAACACACTCGTTGCACTGGACACATCGAGCTCAGTTATACAAGACGATGGTATCCAAGACGCCATCGCAAGTGCAGAGACTGCGGCATTCAAGTTTTGGTCATCGCTCACTACATTCCGCGAAGAGATCGCCGCAGCACGGACTGGCGAGAAGCGAAAGCGATCAACTTTCTCCCGAGACACGCCCACATCTCGACTGCTGAGCTACACACAAGAGCAGGAAGCGGATGCAATCGTTCGCAGAAAAGCTGTATTGCAAAAGTGGTCATCCAAAGTCAAAGCAAACGCACCTACTGTCGATTCGCAGAAGAGCCGGCTGAATAACAACGTCCACGAGACGACGATCATCGATGTCCTCAATGAGCATCTCTCAGCGCCTGAGCGACTACTTAAGCGCGCTCATACACCTCGGTCGTGTGCTCCGGTGCAGTCGGCGAAGCGAGTGATCGAGGATCTGACGATATACGACGATGCCGACTTCTACGGACTATTGCTGAAAGAGCTACTCGACTCAAAATCGAGTGCAGACTCTACAGCGGCTGCAAGCGTGGATGTGGGCACTTTCAGTGCGGTGCGGAAGGAGGCGAAGACGAAGCGAAACGTGGACGTCAAGGCTAGCAAGGGAAGGAAGCTGAAGTATACCGTACATGAGAAGCTGCAGAATTTCATGGCGCCTGAAGAGCTTGGGACATGGGGACAGAAGCAGACGGATGAGCTGTTTGGTAGCTTGTTCGGAAGGAGATTGATGCTGGACGAGGCTGACGGCGTAGAGGACAATGTTGATGAGGATATGCTTGATTCTGAAGCCGCGACATTGCTGTTTGGTCGATAGGCCTAGCAATGAATACGGTCCTACTTGCGATTTGTGTCATCAGGCGGACATGCAAGACACGAGGTATGCACGGTGCGATTTCTGTACGATTCACCATGACCGCTCAGACCAGGTCTTAAAGTAATGAGCCGAGGAGTCGAGAAACACCACAGATCCAGTCTGACCGAAAAAGCTGAGTTGTCCAAGACATACAGGAAGATCTCGTCCGTCTCGCAGTCCCGTCAATGCTCACGGTATATATTCACAAGAAACAGCTGCATACACCTCAAGCTTTCGTCATACTACTCAGTCATCACATATTTCACATCACCGTCTCTATCTATTGCTTGATCGATCATGTCTGGGCTGCGCAGGAATTGGAGCAACGAAGCCAACGTTGGCGGAGGCGAACTCACCGAAGCTGAGCGTATTGAGCAGAGGTACGCCCTGTTCAGCTTGTCAGATCTCCATCATGCACCACGGAGAAGACGTGCGACGTTCCCCACTAATCGACACGCAGAGCATCGCAGTCAGCCACCATCTGTACAAGTATCTGGTGCAGCTGTTGCTCCCTCGAGTGCGAGGCGTGTCACGTTCGCATCGATACCGTCAAGGCCTGCGAATGCAAACCACGAAGACCGTCCAGGCGGTCAGACCTCGCGGTCACCGATCGGATTGGTATTGGCAAGCATTCGCGACCAGGCGCGGCAGCTACCAGCTCGCCGGACATCGATCTTTCTCTCCGGTAAGATCTGCCACTCCCAACGCAAGGACCCACCGGGATGCGAAACAACAGCCATTGGAATCTCAACCAGCATCAGGGTCACATTTCTAAATCAATCGAGCTCCTTCAAAAGTCAGGGCAGTACACGCGCAGAGTTCACGCAGACCAGCTGTCTCTAGCCACTCGATTGTTCGCTCGGACCAGCGAGAGGATCACAAGCACGACAAGAAAACAGCTCGTGACGATCAACACAATGCTGACATCGGCGAGGTTGGCAGTGACTCAAGGCTAGGTACTAGCGGGATTGCCCTGCACCCTTGCGCTCACTGGAACTGTGTAGATGAGTGGCCACGGTGTATTGCGTGCACTGGACTCGTGTGCAGACAGAACGCGGAGGAAGTCGTCGCTTGCGGTCACTGGTACAGCCCTAAGTGTCTGGAGACGATGTTCGGCTCCGCTCTTATCGATGAAGACCGCTGGCCGCCAAAGTGCTGCGATAAGATTGCCTTGAACTACGAGTCCGTGAGGTCGCTACTGTCAAAAAAGCTCCGCGCCACGATCGATGCGAAGTGGGAGGAGCTGCACACGCAAGATCGGACGTACTGCTCTACTGGTGCCTGCTCAAAGTTCATCCGTCAGGCTAGCACGCAACGCGGAGAGGATCGAGCGTTCTGCTGCAAGTGTGGGAACGTCACCTGCACGGCTTGCAAGCAAGCTGACCACCGCGGCGTTCTTTGTCCGTCTAACCGCGCTGATACTGCGTTTCTGGAGCTATCGGGCAGAGCGGGCTACAAGCAGTGTCCTGGCTGCGGACAGATGATCGAGAGGCGCGCTGGGTGTGCGCATATGATCTGCCGATGCGGGACGCAGTTCTGCATCGGGTGTGGTGGGCGATGGGGACGTTGCAGGTGTGCCATGTACGGAGCGTGATAAGCTGGTGGCTCGGAACTGGGCATTGCAGACCAGCTGGGCTGGTCAAGGTAGGTGCTGAGTATTTCTCTGTATCTTCTCCACTGGCTTCGTAACTTTTCTTGGTCGCTGGTGCCTTATAGATGCTCATATAATCCTGCTTCCCCGAACGATCACGTATCTTGCAAGATGCCGCTGCGTGAGCAAGCGCATCGATTCATCACGCGGCACCGACGTGAGTTGTGGGTGCATTGTCGTTGCTCGATCGATGCAGATCCTGCCGATCTCCTTTCTCGCTGCTGCTTACAAGTCAGATTGCATCACAACACAGAATCTGGGCCACGATGCAATCATGCATGACTCCACTTTGTACTTCACTGGCCTGTCTAGCGAGTAAGGGCCGGCCAGGGGTACTTTGCCACTTGTCCACAAACACGACACCTTGCCCGATGAGAACGAGCTCTCCAAGTCGACGAGTCCAACAAACCCATGGCTGACGCCACATGGACATGCGCAATCTATAAGGATCCTCATCCAGCATACTGCTTCGTCCCCCAAATCTGCGAGCACAAACACTGTGCGCCCTGCGTCGAAAAGCACTATCGCAACGCGCAAGGTGAAAAGCCCTACATCGCGCCATTCTGCTGCGGCCGAGATTTCGACTGGTACGAGGTGAAGGCTTTCTTAAAAGCAGCCTTTGTCAAGCAATATGAGAAGGTGAAGGAGGAGCTGGAGAGTACCAACCCACTCTACTGCAGCAATCGCGACTGCAGCATCTTCTTAGGCGTCGATGACGTCGAGGAGACAGTCGCTACATGCCCCGAGTGCGAGAAGGAGACATGCACCTTGTGCCGACACACTGAGCATGAAGGACCCTGCAAGAAAGATTCGGCAGAAATCGAGACATTGAAGTTGGCGAAGACGGAGGGCTGGAAGCAGTGCCCTGGATGCAAAACCGTGATTGATCGTATCGATGGTTGCGAGGAGATGATGTGAGTACATACCTTGACTCGTGAAGAAGACATACCAGTGCTGACGTTCCATAGATGTCGCTGTGGCACCACGTTCTGCTGGGATTGCGGCGAGATCATTGATCTGTGTCCCTGCGAATAACTTCACCATCGGACTTCCTCAACCAGCAGCATACGTGGCGCACCGCTTACCAGAAGATGCTGCGCATGAACCGTCGTCCGCTTTGGTGCCTTGTCTGCGGCTCTTGAGTGCGTGTTGATTCAGAGTGTAACTTCAGGCAAAATGCGGTAGTAGGCACCGGTATGGTACTGCACTGTATCGACCTTAACTACTCAGCATGATGCGTACTGTCAGGATGAACGCTTTGTCCAGGTCCAGAGTATGTGGGAGCGCAGTAATGCGGGATCGGGCCTGATGCTAGAGCATTCGGCATACCTGAGAGGAGCAACAGCGGCACATACGACCAGGATAAGTCATGCCTTCGGCGTTCAACAGATCATACCTGAAGCCAGATCCCGTGTAGAGCGTGCTTTTTTGGGGCACCTCCGCATTTCCTCCATCGCTCCTTCCCACACTCGTGAGAGGTCCCGAAATCTTGGCTCGCAACCTGACAGTACCAAATCCAGTCGGATCTCTCGACACTCAATGATTCTTCACCTCGTCATTTGATTGCGCGTCACATGGCAGACTCCGGCTGTACCGTCTGCGGCGGATATTACTCTCATCACAAAGTCCATACTCCAGCCTGCAGCCATCCGTACTGCGCCGGCTGCTTAAGTCAGATGTACCGAAGCTCTCTCGTCGAGAAGCCCTTCTTCCGACCGCGATGTTGCATTGCTCTTGATTGGGAAGTGGCGAAGCGTTTCCTGCCGAAGGTTCTAGTGCAAGAATTCGAGACGAAGCGCGAGGAGCTCGAGGCAGTCAATCCTCTTTACTGCCATCAGTCGAGATGCAGTAAGTTCATCGGATCAGATAACATCGCCGACGGCGCTGGCAATTGCGTCAAATGCGAGAAGAGTACTTGTGTAGCTTGCAAGTGCGCCGCACATTGGGGAGTATGCGCTCCGGATCCTATAGAGTCGAAAATCCTGGGCCTCGCACGTCAAGAAGGCTGGAAAAGATGTCCGAGTTGCAAGACCTTGATCGAGCGCACCGAAGGTTGCGACCATATGAGGTAGGTACTCTCTGTGCAAATTATAATGGCGATCGCTGATCGACCATTAGGTGCGACTGCGGCGAGGAATTCTGCTTTAGCTGCGGCAAATCCATGGTCACAGACTATTGCTCGTGCGAAGATATGGAGCCACCGACCCCTATGGACTATTGGCAAGCCCTGCGAGAGAATTGTGTCCACGAGCAGTGGCACCGCCGCGAAGGACCTCACCGATGTCCTGGTTGTAGCAACGACATGCGCTTCCATATCTTGCAATGCAATCGCTGCGCACTGCAGAGATGTCTTGGGTGCCGGGATGACTTGGTGGCAGATTGTGAGTCCGCCCTTGTTGCTCAAGTAAGAGATTTATCTGACGTGTATCCCAGAAGCCTGACGCAGGGTTCCATACAAGTCGGCATGAAAATTATAGAGCGATAGAGGAGAGTATACATACAGCATGGGAGATTGGCGATGATGGAGGTCGTACATACCTGGAGTTGCTCACGGAGAGCGAGCAACAGTGGGACGTGCGTTCTGGTCATTCTGACGGCAAGTTGTGCTAAGCTTTTGCGGCTGCTCGTCCTGCTCATAGCAGATCCAATGGCGAACCATACACGCCCCTTTTCGCAATGCAGGATGCAGACTCCATTTTAAGAGCTTCCGCCATCCTGGTACTGTTTCGGACTTCCAGACTTGTGCTTTCCACTCCCGCTACCGCCGCTTGTTCTTGCCCGTCCAGCTTCGCCGGCTTGCGATGCTGATCCCTCCGAGCCACCTTCTTGGGCATGCCTCGGCTTGCTGACCTCCTGGTTTGCCGGGCTCACGTCGAGTGGGTTACCGTCCTGTGACACTGATCAGCCGACGGTCTTCGAAAAAACCTTGCTGATCCATCACACCTTCCCACTCTCCTTCTCAGCCGCCGCATGTTGTTCCTCAGGCCGTGTCTTGTCCCGACTGAAGGCGGCATCTTCCACTGCCGCAGCCCCAGGGTCTGAACCGCTTTTCGTATATTCATTGGGCTCAACCTTCATGCTGTCCTTGTCTTGGGCATCTTTGTGTGCTGCGAGGCGTGCTGACTGGGACATTGGGCGGGTGCTTCGGCGGGCTGCAGCGAATGCTGGTCTTGCAAGGAGCGAGCGACGGAGGGAGAGGGAGAACATTGCACAGGAGAGACTCTTCGACGATTTGCAAGTGATATTCCCGTGCTACAGTGATTGAGTTGCAGACTGATCAAGTCCAGGAAGAGGAATAGCAACTTGACTAGGATTTCCCAAGCCACATCGCGTCAATGGAAGTGAGGTCAATCATGACGTGAGAAGCTAGCCATTTTGGGCTCTTGGAGCATCTCCTGAAGTCAGAGCTGAACGCAGAATTATATTCATTTGCCTAGATACGCGATGTTAATCGCCAGAAACGTGTCCAGCGGTTCTCTGCATACTGTGCGAGGCCATTTGTTCGCCATGGCAAGTCCGGAGCGTGACCTTGAGGTCGACTCCATCTTCTTACGCCTTTCTATCCGAGACCTGGGCACTCTGTATTTGACCATCGCGAAACAGACTTCTTCAACACCTTGACAATCGAGCCGCCCATCCCGCCATCTTTGTCAGCTTTCACCATGCTCTCACTGATGCGTGCTTCGAAGCTTTTGAGGTACGCCCGCTTTCCGGACCCATACTGCTTCTCGTGGAGTTTCACGAGCTCGGCAATCTCCACGTACCCGTGCTGGACGCTAGTTGCATTCCCAACGGCGTGTCTCAACATTATGCGCATGGCATCGGAGTACATGAACAGGAGACACTCCCGGCTCAGTGGTCTGGTAGCATCGGCTTGACCGAGGTGTTGTGCGAGCTTGGTCCTGGAACTGGGTGTTGCTATTGCCAGGGGGTGCGAATCCGAGTACCGAAATGGTACGCTGCTCGACACAACGCGCCCACGGTATCGCAGTCTGTGTGGCCCCATACCTTGCGCCGGTCAGGTCCAGCGCCCAGTAGCTTTTGGCCGCGAGCTTGATGCGAGCAATCCAGAAGAATTCCGCCTGCGAAGCCTGATGCCACTTTAGCAAGGGAACGGACTGGGACGTGACTTTAAGCTCCTCGTAGCTAGCAACGGTACCTGGGACTTGCGTTAGCATCGAACGAACCCAGCGCTGTTCCCACGCACAAGGCACTTACCTTTCAGTACCTGCCGCAGCACGTGGATCATCTCGACGGGCACAGTGAACGGTCCACAATTGGAGAGCATGGCCATCTGCTCCACGGGTGTCAGATGATCCCCTTGGAATGCCATACGATGCAGATCCGTGTTAGTCGTTGTATGGATGTGGAGCTGGCCATTGTCCATACGATCCATGTTGCTGATGATGTGAGTCCAGGCATTGCGCATGTGTGCGTAGAAGCTCGCTTGCAGCAGGTCTCCGGCGCGATAGAGTTGCTTGCGCATGTTCTTTCTCTTACATTCCCTTTTATGCGTGGGCCAATCTTGGGGGTCTGACACGCTGGGCTGCAATAGGATGTCACGGAGACATCACCATCGTATGTTTGACCCTCACTGCAGGCGCTGCAGCATTTATGCGCAGGTTCACCGCATACGTCGCAGAGGGAAGCCATGCTTGAAGGCTTTGAAAGTTCTTGGGAATGCAGAGGGAAGTATGTACGTGTCTGAAGTGCTTATACGTACGTGGGTGATCTTGACGATGGCTAGGGTGACGATGGCTAGGGTGCACTGTGGCGACAGATGCGCTAAGTGAGACCTCCATTTGCGCCGGTCACCTCATATTTCTAGCATGCTTTGACGACGCGACTTCTGATCACCTCCGGCTAGAACAAACCAGTGTGCAGAAGAGATCGTACATACGGCCCACCCGAGTCGAAATACCCACAGGCCACCTCCAGCGATCTCACAGGCATCGAAGACTTGCGTCGCACTGAACTATGTCCTGAATCGCGGCTTGCCCCGACTGTTCACAATCTCCGAAACTACCCTGAAGTGCCGGACAGCATGGCTGGCAGCTTGCTGTAGACACCACCCACCGCCAAGAAAACCTCGATCTCCTGAGCGAAGTTTGCCGCCAATTGCTCAAGAAAGTGCTGCTGAGCAGTCTCGAAATTGACGTTGGACAGCTTCATCAACTCTGCCAGGTCGCGATAGCCATGCTCCTCGCTCATCGAAGCCGCGAGAGCCTTGTCGGTCAACTCTTTCCTTACCCCGCTCAGTATGTTGTTCTTCGCCCAGCCATTCGCAGTCTGCTCCCTCTTCACAAAGGCGCGGACCTTGATCATCTCTGCGTCGCTTGCCCAGTGCATGCAGCCTGCGGGGATGGTACGGATAGTGGCCGTGAGGTACTTGTTGGCGAACGAAGTCCATGGCATCAAGGGCTGCGTGTTGCCGTAGATCGCCCCTCCGAGATCGATCGCCCACACGGACTTGTCGGCCAACTTTGCACGGTAAAGGTAGTGACTTGATAGATCGTCTCTGAGGGGATGCCATTCAATAAGGGGACCGAGCGTTGGCTCGACGTTAACAATTTCGTAGGCGGAGATCGTTCCTGCACGTCGCGTCAGCATAATGTAGACCGAGAGCTCATACTCAGGCCATACCTTTGAGGGCCTGCTGCACCATATTTGCCATCTTGGTAACCGCCGCCATCGTATTGCAGTGTGCCAGCACAGCCTTCTCCTCGGATCCTACCAAGCCAAAGCCTGGAAACCCTATGAACGTGTGCGATGGCTCCGATAACGTATACAGGCGGAGCTGACCGTCAACGCCGCGCTCGGCCTTGACTTCGGCATAATCCCATGAGGCTCTGGCGAGGATGTAGTAGCTGGCCTGTAGGAGATCTGTAGCACGGTAGAGCTGTTTGCGGAGATTTGCGCTCCTACACTCGGACTTGTGAGTAGACCAATGAGGCTTCTGGCACTCAGTCCCGCAGTACCATGTTGATGTGGCATGGCCATCGAGATCGACTCCTTCGCTGCAGCGGCTGCAACGATGCTTGGCTGGGTGGCCGCATACCGTGCACGGGTTGACCATGGCCGCTTGTTGCGTGGATGTCGGGGTTGGTAATTTGGAAGCAGTGTAAGTCAAAGTGTTTGGGCTCTGATGTGATTAATGCCGGATTGAGTATGCATGTGAGTGGCGCTATCGTTAAAGTCGGATGGTGCAGTTCTGCCACTTCAGTGAGCTCTTGACTTCACTTTGGTCCTCTTCACTTCGGGGTTCTTCACTTCTCGAAATCTAGACGCATGTGTGCAGAAAGTGTCTGCCAAAGTCGACACAGCACATGTAAGGTGGGTACCCGAACTCACCACTGTGAATGCACAAGTAGGGCATGCGACCTGTTTGCGCAATTAGATCGACAAACACAACTTCCGACTACTTTCTCGAGATTCGAAGACTGCTTTTGATACAACATCGACAAAACACTCAACACTCAACTCATTCGATCGCACCCACCATGGAGTCCGAGAGTCCTTCTCGACTTCACAGCTGTGCAGTCTGCGGCAAAGATGCCTCCAGTCGCTGTGCAGGCTGCGTCGATGGCGTCGACGTCTACGAAAACATCAACATAACCTGGTACTGCTCAAAGACATGCCAGAATACCCACTGGTTCACGCACAAGACCGACTGCAAGAACTCCAGCCATCGCAAACACCTCTTCCGTGCGGGGGATGCGCTGCAGCAATGTTTCTATCTCTTTGCGCACAAGTACTGGAGTCGTCAGAATTTTTCCTTCACTCGCGACGATGCAGACAAACTGCACGTCCGTGTTGAGGAGGACACGATGGCACCAGATCTCAAACTGTATACTTTCCCGGGCGACGATCTGCCGGAGCCCGAGAGGCAAGCTCTGCTTGCGCATCACATGGGCCCAGTGGCTGCTGTGGCCTTTCACGTGCTGACGAAGCACTTGCTCAAAGGTCAATCACTTCTACCTCTCCTTGCGTGCCATATGCTAATCTCCTTCCAGGCTGCTGTACCGATGTCTCTGAGGTTATGATCGATGCCAAGCCAATCCAGATCATATCCTGGATCGACTGTGGTGAGGATCGCAACAACAATGAAGAGAACATCGATTCAGTCCCCAAGATCACCTTGAAGGACGGCAACACATACGCACTCAAACTCACAAGCGCGCAGTACGGACTGAAGTGTGTCACGCCTTGGGACGAGTTCGCTTCGCAGCTCATCCGCAATGTCAAGTCTGTCGACAAGCTCAGCGCAGCGTTCAGGCGCGTTCATGCCAGCATGATGCAACGTGCGCATCACGCTCGGCTTGCTGGGAAGGAGGTTCTGGACGAAGAGTCAATGTACGACTGCCGTATGGCGGCGTATGCGTATGCTGTTGAGAGCACTGCTATGAGCGGCAACGCCATCGGTGCCGCGGATTTTGCCCTACAAGAACGCGAGTTCCTTCCGGCAAAAGCCGCCTTCCTGGTACGCTTCGCTGCTGCGACTGACTCCACAGTCGCTGAGCTAAGGGCAGGTGGTGGTTTCGCAGGCGTGGCCGTGCACCTGGCGGCACTGATGATGGCAAGACCTACCTGAGGACTTACTTGGGAGGGGTGTTGGGTGCGGCCATGCCCGTGTGACACGGCTCTTTAAAGTCTGATGGCCTACAGAATAGGCATGCGGCGATGCAGCTAACTAGGTGTGCTACTTTCCTCTGACAGTCGTGGTGTTATACCTTTGCCTCCGCTCTTTGCTCTCTCTCTCACTTCGACCCAGCAACCATCCTGGCAACCCAACGATCGAAGCTGCCAGCCTGCCTCGCCTGATCCAGCAACTCAGCCATCTTCGTAGCGAAGTGAGTGAGCAAGATCGCCTTCTTGCTCTCGTAGTCTCCCGCCGGCAGCTTGACCAGTGCGCCCAAGTCAGCAACATCGTCCACCGCCTCCATGGCAGCATACAAAGCCGCCTTCATGTGGCCACGGTGGCGCGCAATCAACATGATCTTCCTCAAGTCCTCACTTACTCTCCCAGACCGTTTGATAGTCCTCAATACCGCCTGCAGATTCTCGTCGAAGCCAGTTACCAGATGTCCGCCTTGACACTTGCCGATGTAGCTTTCAATATACTTCTCGGCGAACTGGTTTGACGGAACAACGGACGACGGGCGACCAAACTGGGCGCCGGTGATGTCCAGGATGTAGATAGCGGTGTCGGAAAGCTCCACGCAGTATATGTTGGTGGTGGGCGGAAACCAGCTCTGAACCTCCTGCTCGGGACTCAATGGCCCAGTTACCGGCATTCGCTTCACGTCGACGCCTATCTCCTCGCAATTCACGATCGCCCCTGTCGATAACATGTCAGCGCACTTTCCATAACACAGAAATATCCACGCTCACCTTGAAGAGCGCTCTCAATCATCCCGTACATCGCCACAGGAGGGCTGAGTTCAGTACCCCACTGGATCATATTGCTTCCGGCATTCAGCTGATCGCGAATCGACTCCTTCTCTTTCGGCATGAGTGCAGCGTGTGCTTCGTAGATCTGGCGTAGAACATCTCCAGCGCGGAAGAGCTGCTTGCGGGCGTTCCTGAGCTTGCAGATTGGCTTATGCGAAGGCCAATGCGCGATCTGGCAATCTTTGCCACAGTATTGCGTGATTTTGGGCTCACCGTATATCGTGAGACCGTCCAGACATTTGCCGCACCGATACTTGGAGTCCTTGCCGCAGACTTCACAGGGTGATGGAGATGGCTGTGGCGAAGAAGCCATGGTGCGGGAGCTGTCGAGGAAAGAGATGATGTAGATGAGCCCGAGTGTTAGATCGGCGTCGTGAGAGAGTTTGTGAGTGGCAGAATAAGGCGCTCACATAAGCGTGAAGACTGACCGCGTAGGTCGTTTGGCAAACGGCAGGAGCTACCTGTCTCATGCAGGCAGCCGCGCCACTTGTCGGGCCATCGCACATTGATGGAGAGATTGACACGGGCAGACCTTGTTGGGGGAAATTGCTGGACTGTGGCAGCACGGCGATAGGCTCCCAACAAGCTAAACAGGTGTTGGATGTATGCCACAGACTCCAAGTCTGACGCAAGTGCGCGGTAGAGTGTGAGGCGTGGCGGTCAGATGACTGAAGCGGCGAATAACATAGGTCTTGGGAGGCACACGGCAGAAGGAACTTGTATCGTGCAGGCAGCCGTTAGATCTGCCAGGAGCCACTGCAGCCATATGGTTCTATACTCTGTAAAGCTTACTGCTCAATGCGTGCTGTATGAGTCCCAAGGTATCGAGGTAAGATACCAACGACAACCTCGGTCGATTGCGAGTCCGCTGCTAAGGCCATGGGTATGCTTCTAGCCGGGATGTCTGCTGCATACGAGGGTCCCTCTCTTCATTCGCGTGTCGACAACCCCTGAGATAGCCATTACCTGCTCGACAGGTAAAACGTCCGGCAACGCGTGACCTTCGGGTATGAGACTCTTGAGGCCACGCTGAGCCCCCCAGGTGCTCGTCCGACTGCTCCTCATACAATGTCATCCATCCTGGCGAGTAACGAATTCAGCCAGTCTAGTAGCGATCCCTCCTGTTTGACCATCTGATTGTACTCCCTTGCCTTCTCAGTGAACTTCCGCGCGAAAGTTCTGTGCGCCACCTCAAACTCGGCCCTGGGCAGTCGAATCATTGAACTCAAATCCCTCACAGTCATGTTCCTTACGGCCCTCGCCGCCTCTTCGAACGCAATGTGCATGTTGCTCTCATGACGACTGATCAAGAAAGTCACAAGCTGCGGAGTGCTCATGATCGCGTTGTGCTTGCACTCTGTCGCATCCGACAGGAGCTGTGTCTTGAACGCCCCTGACAGATATCCCGCTCCGTGACTCTCGACAACGTTGGCGACATGTCTGTCCTCGAAATCTGTCCACGGTATGACAGTAGGCTGGTGGCTATCGCTGGTAATAGCAAGATCGAAAGCGAGGGAGCTGGAGTCCGGGAGGATCAAGCGGTAGACTACACCGGACTTGGATTCGACTGACTCAGGCTCATTGGCAATATCGGTGCTATCATTGAAGAGTGGGCTCTTCAGAATGACCATGACTTCTTGGTACTCAATCCCTGTTCCTGGACGCGTCGCGTCAGTATGTGTTCATCATTTTCGAAAGCACAAATCACTTACCTTTCAGAGCCGCTTTGACTAAAGTGTGCATAACGGCCGGGAGGCTGAAATGCTTCTCCCACGCAATGGGTCGCTTGGGCACGTATCCTGTTTCCTCTGACATGTCTTGTTGCAGGAGCTCGGCATTGAGCAGAGCGAGTGGACGAAGCAGTTCGCCAACGCGCCAGAGATGCTTGCGTGCATTCTTGACTTTGCACTCCACTTTGTGTGTTCCCCAGTGCAAAGTCTGACATTCTCCGCCGCAATAGTGAGTGATTTCGACGTGGCCATGCATGTTAAGCCCTTCAGTGCATTTGGCGCAGCGGTAGCCGGCGGGTTTGCTACAGACTACGCATTGCGTCTGCGGGTGGTCGAGTTCTCGCGCCATCATTGTCCGATCCCTGCAAAGAAAGTGTGTTGGCTGGGTTGACAAGCTCAACAGGCTCTATAGGCAGTGGTGAGTAGTCGTATGCTTTTATCTAATCGCAGAAGTGACCAGAACTTTCCCTGCAAGAAGCACGGCAGGAGCGACCCAGAGGCTCCTATGTCCCACCAGTCCGCACTTGAACGCTGATCGTCATGCATGACCGCCTACAAGATGTCCTGCGAGGTCAGAGGAGGTAACACGAGAGTGCAGATGGACCGATCCTTGACGACCTTGTCTTGAATAGCAGTGGGTGGACCGTTGGTATCTTGGCTAATGTGATGCGATGCTTCGCCAAGCAATGGTCATCAGTAATGGCTGTGGCACGCCGGGAGGATGTACAGCATCATGGCTGTAGGAGAGTGCAAGTTGAGAACACAGTGTGCACTTAGACAGCCTTCCAAGCCATTCGCACGCCCAGCTACCACAAACCCTTCCAAAAGGAGAAGGTCAGTTTCCCGTAATTCCCGAAAGACCACCAGATCAAGGCAAGATGACGGCGCCAAACTCTAGGGTTCTGGCTACCACAGTATTGACTCCGCCATATGCCTTGATCCGCTCAATGTTTTCCGTCACCTCTGTCTTGAACCTCTCCAAGAATGGATCCTTGACTTTGCTGTAGGCCAGTGCAGACATGCCCATGAAGTTGCCCAGTTTTTCGCCCGCCAGCGCAGTCTCTACTGCAGCGTTCGCAGACTGGCGATGGGCATAGTGCATCACACAGGCTATAGTATCTGGCAAAAGCACTGCATGGCTCAGCGATGACGCCAGCAGGGCTGCCATATCTGGATCTAGCTTGGTAGTGTGATAGCCAAGCCCTCTTACATCGATCAGACCGTTAGAGTATCGCCTGGCGAAGTCAGACCAGGGCAAAACAGACTCGTCACCGCCGTACTTGGCGAGCGTAGGGGTGAGTGCGAATTGTTCGCCACCGGGAAGAGTGACGCGATAGAGCTTCTGTGTTACGAATTCATGCTGCCGACCGATGGCGTATCTGAGCCGCTAAAGTGGAATGCGGCACGGGGGGCAATCTTGGGCTTCACTGCCACTTCCTCCATTGTCTTCGCCGTGCCTGTCTTCGTCAGTGAATCCTAAGCCAGAATCCGCATGTCAACGAACCTTTCAATGCGCTTCTTACTATCCTCGCCATCTGGTATCGATGTCCTTTCTCGGCGACCACAGCGAGCATGGCGCCTCGGTCGCGTTGCGATGGATCGTCCCCAGGAAATGCAACATACTCGTACTTGGCATCATGCGTGCTGCCAAAAACCAATCGTATGGTCCTATCGTTGCGACGAAGGACACTGACGTCGTGATGCCAGGTAGCGTGCGCGTGGACATATGCGAGATCTCGCAGCAGCTCCCCCGCGCGCCAGAGCCGCTGACGAGTCTGCTTCAATTTACACTCGATTTCGTTAAAGGACCAGTGCTTCGTCTGACAGGCCTTGCCACAGTAGTGAGTGGCACTGACATGGCCATCCTTGTCGACGCCTCCACTGCACTTGCTGCATTTTAGCTCCGCAGGTTCGCCGCAAGATGCGCACTCGTTGGCTGTAGCAACTAGAGGTGCTGGGGCATCCGAAGTGGACATGTCGATATGGTAATTGGTCCAGACCGTCAGAGGGTGAAGCGCTGAAAGCGATGCATTATGAGCAGCGCGCTGCAGCTAGTGAACACGATTCGCGATCACTAGATCGCAAAAGTATAGTCTAGATCTTGCCGCATACCAAACAACAGTGACGGTGAAAGTACTGGAGCCTACCTTTGCTGATCTGGTCGATCATGATTTCGATGTGCCCAAGCGCCGGTACCAGCGAACCGTCTGCAAGAGACAACAGATCAGTGCCTTTCCGATAAAGCTTAACGTTCGCGACCTTGCTTGATTGAACGCGACGTAGAGTGATGCGAGAGTGAGTTTCTTCAGGTACCACCACATCTATTCTGCAGAGGTATCGGTCGAGTCACCATGACGGCTGAGTATAGTAGAGAGCCGTGCAACGCAGTATGCCCCTGCTTGCAGTCAATGTTACGTGAGTGCCGTGAACATCCAGCCGACATCGATGCACGCTTACCTCCCGCTCGATTCAGCGATAGTCCTCAAGCCTGCCCAAAACCCTCCCCTCCCCACTCAATCGCCATCCTCAGCCTTTGCTCAAGCACTGTCTCGCTCTCATACACCGGTAAATTCAAGATGCAATAGCACGTGGAGCTAGTCGGCAAAAGCTCTTCTTGACCCCAGAGTCTCGAGATCGTGAAGGTCAAGCTGCCGCTGATGGGTACGCGCTCAGCACTCGTGACAAAGCGCAGCAGCCCTCTCTGCAAGTCCAGAGGCCAGCTAGCCACGATACGCCAGAAGCTTTCGATGTATGGCTCAGTTGGGGAGAAGGCGGTGTACGTTGTCGATCTTCGCCAGTCGTGGATCGAAAGCGTGGGCGTGCCTTCGAGAGCTGCTTGTAGTTGGCGAGGGGTCAGGAATGCCAGAATAGGGGCGGGCAGGACGGAGTGGAAGCCAAGTCGCAGAGAGTGGAGTTGCGGATAGACAGAAAGAGTGGTCAGCCATTCGACATAGTCCAGGGCGTACTGCTGATTTGTACCACGGGTTGGGATATCAGACCTAACCGGCGCTTGCTCCACAGTCCAACCAGGCCAATCCACGGTGTCTGCATCGTCTGGCTCAGACGCAGCTAAGAAGCTGCGCGACTTAGCAGATGGTGATGTTGGTAAGTATAGCATGGGTAGCGTGTTGCGGCAGTCTTCTTCGTAGGCCCGGCGATGGAGATACAACTCTTCAAATCCGCTGTACCCGATTTCGAGGTCCAAGCCATTGGCACTTAGGTGGAAGACATGATCGTCATCCAGATCTGCCTCGATGAATGCAACGAGGGCTTGCTTCTTGATTGGCCAAGCATCGGCGATATCATCCGGACCATCGATAGGTAAGTCAAGGAGATGCTTGTATAATGCTAGAGGGAAGGACACCGGTATGGCGATGCCGTTGTGAGTAGCCAAAGCCAACAAAACGCCCAGCAGCTCGAACATGTGCAGTGGCTGCAGACTCCCGATCCTGAGCCAAGATAGTCCGGTAGTAGCATCCGTCGTGAACATTCCTCCATCCTCATGTAAGACGGCTCGGCAGATGAAGTTGAAGAATTCGACTTGTACGCCTCCCAGATCTTGCCCCAACTCGCCGACCTCACCGCCCAAGCGAACTCGGAGAGGACACAGAAGTTCAGAGCGCCGACGCCGCCAGAGCTGATCAAATGTGTCGTGCAATACTTCCTCTCGGCTTACCAGGAGGACGAGATACTTCTCACGTCTGAAAGCCACTTCGTAAAGGCGCTGCTCCGCGAGTGTTGCGGCCGAGATAGGTTGCCGATGTATTGCAGTGGGAGGAGGATTGTATCGGTCAAATATTTTGTCGATCAGGTCCGCGCGTGACTGAGTGTCTCTGTAGCTATTCGTTAGCAAAGCAGGTTTCTGTCTTACGCTTGTACACAGTCAGACGAGATCTGATCGCCCACGGTCTTCAATAACAGCAGCAGTAAGGTGATGCTCAATCGCACTGAGTGCGCCTGACTAGCCGCCCCGCTGAAGCTGACTCTGGAGTGATGTTCGATATAGGGGGCACGAGAGAATGATTCGTTGCTTGCATATGAAGTGGTTCGGCACATACCTCATGCGTAGGTGGCAAATGACGCGAAGTGCTGTGTACAAGTCATCGGGGTTGAATAAGAACGGAAACTCCAGTAGAATCACCGGACGTCGCTTAAGAGGATTCGAAAGCCCTGCCAGCCACGCCTCCGTAATCATATTGAGTAGTCGAGGATCGTAGCTGGACCAATCAAGGACGAAACTACGCCGGCTGGTGGATGATCTGAGCATGACGCCCATCCATATGAGGGTACCGTGAGCTATCGATCCAGGCTTGACCGTTGCCTGACCGTCGTAGTTGGCTTTAAAGACATACTGCAGCATTTTCAGGGGTGAGAGACATGCGATGACCTGTGGAATCGCAGGGCCGGCTATCTTCTTCTCAATCCCGTGAAGTAAGTCGACTTCAAATCCAGTGCTATCATCAGATGTATTCTCGTGACGGGGATCGGCCACCGTGCAGCGGAACGCGATGGTCTCACAAATCGTCTCTAAGCAGTCGCGGCACGGCTTGTTATCTGTCAATACGTCGAGGACGCCTCGCGGCTTGGTCAAGCGAGGGCGGGACTCCATAGTTGTCTTTTGGAAGAGCTCCACAAGCTTTTCAAAAGGCTCAGCTTGTGACTCTCCATGCGTGTAGGCAGTGTAGACTGACAGCCAGCTTGCGATCAGAAGCTCGACTGCGTGCTTGTCGTCAACATAGTCAGGGTTGGCGATACCTGCACGGCCATATGGCTCGATGAATAGGACCTTTAGCCCAAGTCTCGCCTCACGCAGCCGCCACGCAGCAGAGCCAAGCGCGGGCACCAGGACCTTCGTCGTACTCTCGATGGATGTGGTCGGCAAGACCGTCGCTACCGAATCGCTCAAACGCTGTCCGGACGAGCTCGGATCGCGGGTGTCGTCGAGTTGTGACTTTGTAATCTGAATCACCATGCCCTCTTTCTCCGGGAGGTTGCACAGATGTCGCCGTGGGTGTCCGTCGCTGAGAGTTTGTATTGCAATTAGTCGCGCGGTGCGAACCTTGTAGTCACGAACGGGTCGAGAAGAGGTATTGCGCCGGCCAGTCGCACACTGCTGGTTTTCGCAGCTGCTTTTGCGGCACCCTTTCGTGAGCTGACTGATGTATTGTGAGAGTAAGCACTCTGCTTCTGCTGAATCGGCATCGCCACTGTTCATGGTAACATGCTGAGATAAATTTTGGGTGTCAAGATCTGGCCATAGGGTCGGCTGAGCGAGAAGGTGCTCATCCGTCTGCAGACGGCATGTGCATTGTCCCCAGCTGCCATGCGCCTAGCACGATCTCGCGCTGGCACTTGCTGTTATCAACGGCATGCACGTGCGATCGCGTTCGGGACATGTTGATGGCGCGCTCTTGCGAACGCGACAAGGTGGAGTGGGCGGTCATCATATGTCGATGAGCACGTGCCACCAGACAGACTTCCATGAATTGCTTCTACCTCGACGCACGCGAAGTGTGACAACTTCCACGACCACTTCGCGAGAGAGTGTCACACATTCATAGGTCAACCTTGTTAAGAGTCACAGCCATCAATTCATCGCTGCCCTCATCATATTCACCCGACAACTGTTCGAGTCACATACAGTGAATAAGTCTGTTCGTTGTCGATTCAGGGTTCAAGGTAATATTTGCCCCACTTTTGATTTTTGGCGGGCGGCGAGCGTGGGCAAGTGAAGCGGTACTGCGGATTATTGCAATCGGTCGGTCGTAACTACTAACCTTACAGCACAACTTCTGACGGAACTCAGGATGGCGAACAATCAGGAGGTCCCGGACGACTGGGAGGCGGAGATTCCTTCACACCCTGCTCAAGGCCAACGAGGAACATTCGTACCCGGGGCGAACTCATTTCAGCCAGGCGCACAGTCGTTCCAACCCCAGGCATACGGCCAGTACGGGCAATACGCACAGCAACCGCAATACAATGGCTCATATCAACAGTACGGCGGTCAACAAAGCTATCAACAATATGGCGCCCAGGCATACCCACAGCAGCAAGGCTACCAAAACCAACAATATGGCTACGGTCAGCAACAATACCCACAATCATCCGTCCCCGAGCAACAGTCACAGAAGCAGTCATATGTTCCTCCACAGCAACGGCAGCCTCAAGTACCCATGCTTGCCCGGCGAGGCGATGCATCATTCACTCCTTCCTCACAACCACCTGCTTCTGCACCGCCACCGAGAGCTACGAACGGAACCGCACCTGCGCCAGTCAAGACACTCTCACTGAGCGCAGCAGACACCGGAGCTGCGCCTGTGAAGACGGAGAAGGGTGGGGCGAAAGTACTGTCGCTTGGTCTACCTACGCCTGCGGCACCTAAGAAGGACATGGAGAAAGCAGTGGATGAGAAGGCGCCTGGAGCTGGCAAGACGATGACGGCAGCCAAAGCGATCGAGAAGACTGGAGAACCGACACCACTCAGCAGTAACACCTCACCTACGGCTTCAGGACGATCATCGCCCTCGGCTGCAGAGACGAAGAAGGCGGAGAAGAGAGCGGCAGACATAGTAGCTCAGGAGCAAGCGGCTGAGGTAGACGAGGAGGTCATCGAGGAGTTGTATGGTAAGGAGCATGTGAATGTGATCTTCCTCGGTCACGTCGATGCAGGGAAGAGCACACTGGGTGGCAGCATCCTGTACGCCTCTGGTCGGGTGGACGAGCGGACGATGGACAAGTATAAGCGCGAGTCGAAGGAGCTCGGTCGAGAATCGTGGTACTTGTCATGGGCACTCGACCAAACCAAGGAGGAGCGCAGCAAGGGTAAGACGGTCGAAGTCGGCCGAGGATCATTCGACACCGAGAAGCGGAAGTACTCAATCCTCGATGCACCAGGACACAAGACATACGTCCCCAACATGGTGTCTGGCGCAAGTCAGGCAGATGTCGGCGTTCTTGTCGTTTCTGCGCGAAAGGGTGAGTACGAGACGGGCTTCGAGAAAGGTGGCCAGACCAGGGAACACGCCATGCTTGCTAAGACCCAAGGCGTGAACAAACTCATCGTCGCTGTCAACAAAATGGACGACGTAACCGTCAACTGGTCCCAAGATCGTTACAACGAATGTCTCGCCAAACTCACAGCCTTCCTCAAAGGTCTCGGCTACAACCCCAAGACAGACCTCATCTTCATGCCAATAGCCGCCCAACAACTGCACGGAATCAAAGACCGCATCCCCGCGGGCCTCGCACCCTGGTACGACGGCCCTTCCCTCCTCGAAGCCCTAGACAACATGCCCACGCTCGAGCGCAAGCTCGGCGCACCCTTCATGATGCCCATCAGCGCCAAGTACCGCGACATGGGCACCATGATCGAAGGCAAGATCGAAGCTGGCATCTTGAAGAAAGACCAAAAGTACCTTATGATGCCCAACAAAGCCGAGATCACCATTTCCGCGCTGTACGGCGAGGACGAAGATGAGATCCCTCACGCGCAAGCGGGCGAACAAGTCCGGCTCCGCATCAAGGGCGCAGAAGAAGAAGACATCTTCCCCGGCTTCGTGCTCTGCTCGCTCAAACGCCCCGTCCACTGTGTCTCCGAATTCGAAGCCCAGATCCGACTCCTCGAGCTGAAATCGATCTTATCCTCAGGCTTCAACTGCATTCTGCACATCCACTCTGCAACCGAGGAGATAACTTTCTCCGCACTCCTGCACAAGCTGGAACCCAAGACGAACCGCCGCTCCAAGAAGCCGCCTCCATTCGCGAAACAGGGCATGAATATTATCGCCAGGCTGAAGATTATTGGCGGCAGTGCACAGCAGGTTTGCGTGGAGAAGTTTGAGGATTACCCGCAATTGGGGCGATTCACGTTGCGGGATCAGGGGCAGACGATTGCGATTGGTAAAATCTTGAGGTTGGTCACGGATCCGGTTGCTGAGGGGAAGGAGAGGGAGGAGAAGGCTGTTGCTGAGGCGGCAGCTGGGGCTGCTTAAATGAGTCGTCGATGACGGATTGACGGCGGACGAAGTGCTATGAGAAAGCGCGGATGGGACATGATGCATGAGTAGATGGCGGTCGTGGCATCACTTTGGAACCGCATGGGTCTCACGATTTACTCAAAGGTAGCGGGGTGGGATGCATTCGCTACAAGATGAGGACGTAGTCTTACATAGCGCGGTTACACTCAAGACTTGCTCCCGCCAATACGAAGACGGTGTACTAGCTGGATGCGAATGGACGTTGAGTGACATGCGTATTCCTACTTCCAGTGCCGACGCCCCCACAGGGAAGACAACCCGTCATCCAAAATCGTCATCACCCCGTCCACGGACTCGAGCTCCTTACCAGCGGCGGCGGAGGCGGCAGACTGAAGTCTGTCAAAGTACCCAAATCATCTTGCATGATCCGTGATATCTTCTGGGTGCCTTTCAGATTTTCTGCACTTCCCATCCAGTCGTGCTCGTTGGATGTGCTCCAAGGCGGTAAGGGCAGTGGCGAGCTGGAGTCCACGTCGCCGAAATGTGTATGTCGAGTGGCACGAGTTTTTGTCTCGGTCTGCGCAGTGGCGGACACGCGTGCTTCTTTAAGCGAGTACTGATATGCCGATGCTTGCGTCGGGACGACCGTGCTTATCTGACTCTGATGAAGTGCTGGCGGCGAGGAAGGCGGCAATGAGTCTGCGATGATATTCAAACCCGCATTCTCCTCGGCGGACTCAGAGGCGTTGCGCTCATCCGACTGGCTGACGCGTGCTGCTTGTGGTGAGATCGCATCTATCAGATCGCTGAGCAGCTGTTCCGAAGGGCGGTGCGGCGAGGACGTGAGATCAACTGTTGTGATCGTCTCCGCGAATACTGCATCAGCGTCGATGTCATCGAGAGGATCGTCGTCTGTCTCGCTGTCTTCCACAGCTTCTCGTGCGCGCTTCGACGGCAGCTGTGTTTGTGTCCATGCAAAGCGAGCGGCGTCTCGATCCAGTGCGGCGCCTACAGGGTCGTATGTATGTGGTCCATCATCGAGATATGGCTCACTTCCGTGAACGCTGTTTGAGTCGTGATGTATTTCGTCTATGAATGCATCTCCTTCGCCAAGGGCACGGAGATCATCGATGATGTCCAGGTCCAGGGAGTCGAACTGAGTTTCTGCGATTGTGATAGATCTCATCAGCTGTCTAGGTGGCGGCACCGTAGACATAGAGAGATCCTCGAGCTGAGAGTCTTGTACAGTGAGTGCGCGCTTCAGCTTCCGACACGATCGCTTGGGCCCGGTAGGTATTGGCGCGATCGGCAAATCTAATATCGCGGTTTGGCTGATATCAGACGCCTCCTTGAGCGGAACTTTCGATGTCTTCACAGCAGTGTCGCCACTTGGCTGCAGTTGCAGCGGCCGTAGTCCAGTGTTGGCGCTACGCTCACCAAGTGGAACGCGTTGAGTGGCCACGACGGTCGGCGAGACCGTTGTGGCCTTTGTTTGTGTTGAGACGTGGGATTGCTGAGACGACGCCTTTATACTTGGAGGTGTATGAGAGGCTGCCACCTCTCTCAGGTCGCTTGATTTCGTCGGCGTAGCTTCATTGCGGGTGCCTATACAGACGCCAGCAGACGCAGCGGAAATGGTTGGTTCGATCGGCTTCCTTGCGGATACCGACTTTCGCAAGTCGTAGCGTTTGGCAGGCGTCGCCCCAGATCTTGTCGACGCACTGATATACCCAGAGTCATCCAAATCACCCGCTGCCTTCGCTGGGCTTCGAAGATCGTACCGCCTCGCGGGCATTTGATCACTTACTCCATCCTCGCCAGGAGCATGGGACAGCCATGGAAGCTTCTTCTTCCTTGCGACCTGTCGCTTCACCATCATGTCTGCGAACCTGTCCCTTCCTTCGTCGTCGTAGATATTGAAGTCCGGTGCGTCGTCATCTGAGAGAGCATCGGCAGCTCTCGAGGATGCAGGTAGCCAGGCAATCTGCGTGAGAGTGTTCTGCCCCTTCTCCTTTGCCTTCAACTTTGCACCACTCCGCCGTCGGCTTCCAGCATTGCCACCGGACTTCCCAAATGAGACTCGACGCTTTTTCCTTGGCTTCTCCTTGTCCAGGTCGTCTTCGCTGCCCTCGTCGCTCCAGATCTCGATGGCTTCAGCATTCTTTGGCGTACTGACGAAATCGAGCTGTGTCAAGGACGACTGCCTCTTTTCGGCGTTGCTGCCTAGCAGCGAAGGTCGTGGCCGGGCCACTCGAGTATGTAGACCAGAACGTCGTCTATTTAGTTGTCCTGGACGAACAACGTCTAATGCACCAGTCATGTTATCGATACATTGGTAGTTCTGTATTGCCCTTCATACTCGTGCTATTGGTCTCGACGCGTCCAAAGGAAGGAAGACGCGTTGATGACGTAAGGTTGCGGACACGACCTTCAACTTATAAGTTTTCCTTACACACTGCACTACACTCTCACACAAGGAAAAGCCTTTTCGCAGTCGGTGATCAAGCCTCTGTCCTCCTAGACGGCACGATTTGAAGGTCTGATTGCAATGCTGGATCCATACGCGAAACCGCCTGCGGCCTTTCGTGAGATCTACAAGCGACTGCAGAAGCTCAGCGTGGTCGACATCTCCAATGAGAGCGCTATTGTTGATCTGCAAGCACTTGGCCAGGCGAGCGAGTCCAGAGTTCGCGAGGCGTCGCGACATACGCTGTATCCAATGTCCTCGGAGGCGTTCGGTGAGTTCACCGGCACTCGATGCGAAAGTACGAAAGCATTCGCAATCTACGAAGTGAGCAACCTACCAGGTACGCTTTATCCAGTGGAAACTTCATGTTCGTAGGTCTGAGGTAGGTCGGCAGGCCTGTTCCTTTATCCCGATCTCCTGCCTCAAGACGTTCAACTACAAATTCTCGCAAAGACTTTTCATCGCGATCTATCTAACCCGCAGCACTTGACGAACGTGCACACGCACTACGACGTGCCGACAACATCAGCTCGGTCATCTTACTTCTCTCCTGCGGCGCAAGGGCTTATCTTCAGCCCACGAGACCCTGCAATTCACAAGCCGATTACCACTCAACAATTCCTCGACAAGAAGCTGCGCTGGATGACGCTCGGAGGTCAGTACGACTGGACGAACAAAGTCTACCCTGCTGGGCTGCCTCCACCCTTCCCATCAGATATCAAGCAGCTCATCGAGTCACTTTTTCCAATGAAAGCCGAAGCTGCGATCGTCAACCTCTACAGTCCGGGCGACAACCTGTCACTACATCGCGACGTATCCGAGGAGTGCGATCAGCCTCTGGCTTCGATCTCGCTGGGCTGTGAAGGTATCTTCCTAGTTGGACTCGACGGTGGTCGTGCTGTAACGCTCCGACTACGCAGCGGTGATGCTGTGCTTATGAGTGGTGAGAGCAGGTTCGCCTGGCATGGCGTGCCGAAGGTAGTTGCAGACACTTGTCCAAAGTGGATGCAAGACTGGCCTGCAGGAGGTGGACAATTCGAGGAGTGGAGAGGCTGGATGGCAGGGAAGCGGATCAATCTCAACGTAAGGCAGATGTTCGACTGACTTTCACACTTCTGCCATTGGTATGCTTGCCTGCGGCCGGCTCATCGGAGTGCGCCAAGAAACCACTTCCAGCTTCGATTGGCTGATGGCCCGCCAGATGGCCGGGATATGGCGTCCTCAGCCAACGCGGCACGGTGGCCTTCATTGGACATTGCGACTTCGTTCTTGTTACTATATTGCCACGCCTCTGCAATCGTCGACATCAAGTGAGATGAATGCCTAAGTTTGGGGCGACAGGGCTTTCAGCTACAATCAGTGAAGATTTACGACGCTGGGCTACATGCTGGCCCGGAAGTGCTGACTACCTGTCGCAATCATCGGCTTCCAGCTGCGCATCTCAAGGCTTCCACGGCGCTCAAGTACCCGCTGCTCATGCATCACGCGAATGAGAAGTGCATCGTTACTCACGTGAGGAGTTGGGGGCTTAGCTGAACGTGTACCTGAGTACATCGATTGACACACGGCTCAAGCTTTGCGCCACGGCCTTCGCTTACGGTGAGTGCGACCACACCACCCCAAGCATGGTACTATAGATCTTGGAGAGCTGCGTCACAGCTTACCGGTAACGTGCAACAATTTGATGCGCCGCTCAGATGAAAGCAAGGGTTTTGCGGCCTCACGTGAGGCGAAAGCGAATGCATCACGGCTACAGCCCTACCCCGGCCAATCGCAAAATTGACCACCTTCAGAGAGATCATGCTACTGCATTTCGAGCTGCGTGTACAACGCAATTCGTATCATCAGCTCAATGGTACCGTAGTCTTGACACGGCTGGCTGCTTGCTCGCAAGGGTTCATCAGCTCGCCACAGCAAGACATGGACCGCTTTTCAGCTTTACAGCGATTGCGGAGCGCCATGCGATCACTCTACAACATCAGATCCATAGCGAGCCCCAGTGACCGTCAGAGGGACGCCATCAAAGCTCTTCCTAAGCCTAATACCATATAAGGCGGCTTCGTCTTCGTCCATCTCCTGCAACGTTCCCTACTGCACTTGCCTGAGCTCAGCATACGCCTACTTCATTATGGCACCCACCCTCGAAAAGGTATTCGACCTCCGAGCCTTCCTCGGTAAGACCGACACACTTCCACTTGGGCATGTGAAGGGCGGCGCACAGCGCATCATCGTTCCTGTCACAAGCGGCTTTCTAAAGGGCTCTGGCGTCGAAGCCGAGATCATCCCGACAACTGGTGCAGACTGGCTTCTCCTCGATCCTGCCACAGGCACCGCTCATCTAGACGTTCGCATCGCGCTGCGGACTAAGGATGGAGATAGTATCTACATATACTATCCGGGTATGGCACGCTCGGGGTTTCATTTCTGCAGATGAGCAGATCTGACCTCGGTCCAGGTATCATCAAGCTAGATGAGAAGATTGGTATGGCTCTGTCCTGGGACCCTGCGATGAGGACCACGAAGAGCTCTGATCACTACTTCTTTACGACGCCAAGAATCGAGGTGTCCAATGAGAAGCATAAGTGGATGGAGCAGACCGTATTCGTATCGCACGGTAAGTGCCCTTGAAGCCGTACTACACCAGTGGCCAGCTAAGACGCGCTAGGACATTTTTTTGCAGAAGGAGATGGTACTCAGGCCGTGGAGTACGAGGTGTACAAGCTGGTGTCGGGATAGTAACCTTTCGTATAATGTTACGCAACGGGAATATGCACTCACACTCAACAACACAAGTCCCCTCAAGCTGCACACCAGGGCATTTGTGTTTCAACTCTTTTCCAGATACACCAGTCACCAGATTGATGTTGGCTCGCCAAGTACGTGTGATGTGCTTGCCACCTTGCCACTCATTACCCTCGCTAGTCCGTAGCAGATACACCACGCGGACCTTGTTGAGCTTCCTGAGCAGACAGCCGTGTGCGTACTGCAGAAACCGCATCCACATGCTTTTCGCTTGTTCTCGCACAAGAGCATCCTCAAGCACGAGCACATCCGCGCCCGGTCTGTAGACGCACCAGCCGGACGCAACGTCCTCGATGTGACTGCCAATCGTGGGAAGCGGGAGGATAGCTGGACCAGCAGGGCCACGCAGACAGCCACGATGGTAGCCTGGCGTGCTTTTTATCAGCATGACCGCAAGTCGCTGAGCCGTTGTGAACGCTACGATGCTTTCTCGGTTCGCTTTTGCGTATGGCTGCGACAGAAGTCGAGAAGACCGAACGTTCTGAAGGCATCGTAAGCAGGGAGCTACAATGTGGAAGCTGGAAGCAATCTCACCGAAGATACAATGACCCATTCCGATGCCAATAGCCTCCTTAGCAACAGGATCTGCTCGTCCGGCTGCGCACTTGCCAGCTGTGCCTTCATGAATACCAGCTCCAGCACTGCGATGGCTCGAAAGGTAATGTAGTCCTGCAACCTCAGTGTGGCCTGGCCATGCAACACAGTAGCGATGTAGATCACACTGAAGAAGTTCCCGAACGGCGTATCGCTCCAAATGAACCTCCCTGCACGTCTTAGGGCCAGTATAGGAAGCATGAGTGTCTTGTGACACGAGGCTAGCGATGCGAAGAAGCATGTCACGAAGGTTGAGGCCACGAGGAGGTGTAATGTGAGTGATGACAGAAGCAGGTTCATCGAGACGCTAGCGGCCAGTGTCGACGCGCGAAGCAAAACGCCAGTGTTGGTGAAGTACAGCTCGCTTTGCTCGCCGTCTGCATCTTTGCTCAATATTGATGTGTAGGCGTCGAGCACAACGGAGGAGCGAATGCTGTCCTCGTCATGACGCAAGTATCTATTCGCGAGACGCCAGGCAAGGGTGATGAGGTTCAGAAGCTCCTTCGCGAGGACGGTGATACAACTGTGCAGTAGCAATGCGCTCGCAAAATTGATCTGTTGCTTCCAGGGTACAATGGAGCGAGCATGCATTGAAAAGAGTGCTGGGAGGTCCATCTGGACAGGTTCTAAGGGTCGCTGTAATGTGCTGGGTCTCCGAAAGACGTCCGCACGGAAAACTCTATGCTTATGGCATATTGAGCTTTGGAACAACTTCCTCTCGTCGACTGGATAGCGGAGAAGGAAAGGAATATGCGAGGCTGAGGCTCTGCATAGGTGCCCTACCTATAGATTGGCGCCACATAAGCGACCTAGTGATAAGCGAGCCACCTACCAGGCAGCCCCACTGCATGCCGTCTGCTAAAGCGCATGCGGAGGGCGGTGTTATGACCCCGGAGCGAGCTGATATCCATGAGGCCTGCCTCGACGAAGTCACAGGTATGTGATTCTCCAGTCAAATAGCCTTGAAGATGAGACCAAAGTCCACTGCTGAAACGGCAAGATATTGGAGGTGCACTGTGCGCAAATTAGCTCGTGAACCGTGCCCTTATTCGAGTGAACCGCTGTCCTCACGCGAAACCCATTCACGCTGGCCATCAACCATTTATGTTTCGACATGATACTGGCTCTGTATGCAATACATACAGGTGACAGTGTGCAGTGAATAGTATATTCAGCCGCACTTTGGCAGGACTGGCGACCCTCAGGTACGCCTGCTCATGACATGACTGAGATCTGTTATTCTGCTTCAACTCTCCCATCTGCCCTCGCCTTGTCCGCATGTACGCTTCTTTGGCTGGATGCTTCGTTCCTTGCAGAAGCCCATGATGGTCTTGGATGGCGGATAAGTTCTTCCATCAAGCTGGCGATACTTACAGATCCTACAACATCGGATTCGCGAAGGATGGCTTTAAGATCTAATGCCGGGAGGTAGGTCCTAAAACAGAGCGTGGTCTCATTCCATCACCACGTCAGAGCTGCCTTAGTATGGAAATTCCCGTAATCTGAACGCAAGTAGGCCAGCATTGATAAGGGAGCCTCGCCTGGCGATGAGTCCAATCACCCAGTTTTCCCTGCACCATGGCACCCACACTGGAGAAAGCATTCGACCTCCGGGTCTACCTCGACAAAGATAACACAGTCCGTATCGGCACCATCAAGGGTGGCCCTCAACGCACCTACGCACCTGTTGGCCCTGGTGGATATTTGCGAGGCTCTGGTGTCGACGCTGAGATCATCCCGAAAGGGGCTGACTCGGTTTTGGTTGACATGGCATCTGGTACAGCTCATCTCGACGTTCGTTGCGCCTTCAGGTCCAAAGAGGGCGACAACTTCTATCTATACTACACCGGTACATTCCCCGGGTGATGGCTCTCTGATTGCAGCGCTAATGTTCTTGCAAGGAATTGTCAGACTAGACGAAAAGCTAGGCCTGCTCTTCACATTCAGTCCTGAAGTCCAGACTACAAAGAGCTGTGATCATTACTTCGTCACTACGCCGACGATCGAAGTATCGAACGAAGAGCACAAGTGGATGGAACGGACGGTCTTTGTGTCTCATGGACATGTCTATGTCGAGGGAGATCGCTTGGCGGTGGAGTATGAGATGTACAAGGTGGTCTCGGGTTAGCCGAATAGCTTTCGGGCTGTTCGCGATGCGCTCAATCCAGGCCCTCTGAGATACCACCAATGCAAGACAGACTGTATGAAGGATGTCTCGCAACTACGTCTCTCCGCGCGAGGCATGACTCAGCCGGTGGCGCTGCGCATTCCGCGATGAGATTTCAGCTAGTTGTTCCTTGGCATCGCTGTGTACTGTACCTGAGTGCTTTGTACCTACTGCAGTACTTTGGTCATGCGTCAACTTGACTCTGAATCACAATTTCCTTCTTTCCCGATAGCTTCCATCATGCTATGAATTGTCTCACTCAAATCGTGCCACGCGATCATCTTCACAGCCAATGTCCTTATGAGACGTAAGTAGACTTTAGATACGTCGTGAAGCGAAAGCACTCGGCATCTCCCTGTGTTGCCCAAGCTCGGACCTCCATAGCAAAGTCATCAACCTGCGATCAACGACAGAACAGACCATCGCAGAAGTCGACACAACATCATCGTCGCGACGTCGTCGTTGACAAGATGCGTCCACGACCTAAGCACTTGAGCCTCTCACTGGTCGACCAGAGACCCGCTTCTTCGCGGACAAGAGATCCGGATCTGCCTTCGAGACCGCATCATAGCGCATGCAAGTACACCGTTGGCGTGGACTTCAACGGACCACACCAAAGCCACGGTTCGCTGGCATGATCGTGTCTCGTGGCAGTCCTGATACAACAGTGAAGTACATTGAATCTCTCATATCTTCGTCGATCATTCCTGCACGTTCACTTCAGCGCTCTTTCTCATCGTCACTTTTCATCCCACGGCAGCCACGCTGAGATGGCGACGTCCAATTCTCTTCTCACCCGAGTGAGAAACATATTTCGTCGCAAGCCTAGAGACAAGACTAAGACTACCACGCAGAATAGCAACATCCCTAGTACCCAGCAACCTACCAATCAGCAGCAGGCAGCAGTCAATCAAGCTCAGCAGCCTTTAGTGACACAGAATCGAGCTGCAACTGCAGCGGCAGCAAGCACGTCTCCGAGATTGCAGATCCAGCTTCAAAACCAGACAAAGTCGAACCAGGTTTGGGCATACATCAGTGCGACTCTACTCAGCCGTTCAAAGAACACTGTCACCGCTGACACCCATCTCTAGCTGGCCAAGCCCTTGACAACAACAATGCTCTCTTCCTACTCCAGTCAGACGCCAGAACGCCTTATTACCCGCCCTCACCCTCTTCGACCGGCCAGCCCTTGAATGCTAATTGCGCCATTCCCTTGGGTGGACCAGGCAACACAGTCAGCGCAACCATCCCACGTATAGCTGGTGGTCGAATCTGGTTCTCCCAGGACGCCACGCTGAAGTTCTTCGTGAACCCTGGTCCCGGTCTCGTCGAGCCCTCAATCTTCAACCCTGCTGACCCGAACATCAACACCAACTTTGCCTTCTGCGAGTTCACCTACAATCAATACGAGCTGTTCGCCAACATCAGCTACGTCGACTTCGTCTCCGCTCTACCGATCGCGCTCACCGTCAGAGATAACTCAGGTGCTACACGACACGTTGCCGGCATGGGACCAAACGGCTTGACTCAAGTTGCGCAAGGCCTGCAAGCGCAGACCGCGAAGGACACGAGACGATGGAGCTCACTGATCGTCTCGCGCAACAACCAGCCACTTCGGATCCTTTCGCCAAACTCTGGCATTCTGCTCAACCCTTCGTGGTTCGGTACTTACTGGAACGCCTACGTGGATCAAGTTTACGCCCAGTACTCGACCAAGCCTTACACGATCAACACGCAGGCTCAGTTTGGGAACGTCACTGGCCAAGTGAGTAACAACACTTTTAAGTTCGGCAATTCCACATTCGCGAAGCCGAGTGCCAAAGACATCTTCGGTTGCAACACAGGGCCATTCGCAACGGGAAGCAATACCGAGACCAATGTGATCATTCCCCGCCTCTCGGCGGCATTCAATCGCAGTACTCTGCTCCTATCGAATTCTTATCCGAATTCGGTACAGCCTGCACAGTACTATCAGAACCAGACGACGAATGTAAGCCATTCCATCCTCCTCCCTTAGACTTCCAGATCCGCTGACTCGGGAATACAGCACTACGCCCGCCTCGTGCACGCCGCGAACCTCGACGGGCATGGCTACGCCTTCCCCTACGACGACGTCACACCTGACGGTGGCGTCGGCCAGGAGGGAAGCATCAGCAGCGGCTCGACGGCTTCGTTTCTGGTGGCTGTGGGCGGCAACAATGCTTATGCGGCTTAGGACGCGCCAGAAGACGCTATGGCGAAGGGGGAGAAGGTTATGAAGGTAAAGCCAGTCTGATGGGATTCTCTGTACGTACTGTAGATTCATGGACATTAGGGTATCTCACGATCAGCCTTCAGCGCTTCCCGCGACAGCGTACCCTCGTGCCACGCCTTCACGGCCTTGCTCCATGCCTGCACCGATGATCTTGCCGTCTGCGTCGCGCTCGTAGGCAATTCGTTCGTCGCTACCGAGGCCGGTCCAGGTCCGTTGGGAACGGAGGAACTCAGCACCGGGTGAAGTGACGCCGTTGACTGTCGCTATATCGCCTTTGGCGCGCTGTATGAGAGCCGAAGAAGGTGCTGCAGTCTCGCTTGACGCTTGAGATGAAGACACCATCACTGGCTTCGGGCGGCCCATGGGTCGTGATCGTGAGACGTACTTGCCCGTTCGAAGATCGAACTCCGGAGGCTCATCGTCTGACTCTTCGTCGTCCCAATGCGCGCTACTGCTGCCCGCCCCACTGTCCTCTGTGTCTGCCACGTAGCCAGGCCCATCGTCTGCATTGGTACCGTCTACCGCAGTTCGATCTCTGTTCAGCAGGCTCCCGAAATCTCCGACCCATTCTCCACCCCACTGCCTCTTCCCATCGCCCTGTAACGCGACCTCCAACTCAAACGGCGTGATCACAGGTTTGTAAAATTCCCCACTATCTACCAAACTGCTTTCCCAGCATCCGATGATCACCCAGCCTTCGATCTCGGCGAAATTTGCCAGCTTAGCGGCGTTTAGCTTGCCGACAACGAAGGTGTAAGACTTCTTGCCAGCTCGGGTAATGAGGTCCTGGCAATATGCGAGAGCAGACAGGTAGTTCTTCACTGACAGGGTATTGATCAACAGACCAAGGACTGGAGCTATGGAGATAGATGTCAAGAGGGCGTAGCGGCGGCGAAGGAGTACTGATGTGTTCGAAACAAGGACTTCGGGGTTCGGGCTTGAGATGGCGGTTGTGAGGGTGTGGATCGCTTTGACGCGAGAGGAGAGCATGAGGAGAAGGCTGTTGGGTGGGTTTGAGACGTGGAAGACGCTGTATGCTTTCAGTGCTTCAAGGTCGGACTGAACGTCCTCAGGTACGGTCCGATTTGGCAGCGCGCTTCCAGGATTGTGCAGGATGTCTGTCGCGAAGAGGTTGCCATAGCCTTGATCGCGGAGTCGCTGAGCCAGTTCTGATATGTGGGATTGATACGGGACATCTGCCATGAGTATTACCTTCTCTTGTGCATTGGTGTATGTGCGCTTGAATGCTACTACTGCGGCATCAAGATCAAGTGGCGGAGACGTGAAGACGTATATCACCGGTAGTCTTGCAGTCGGGCTCAGACATGACCTTCCATAGTGCACTACCACGTCGGCATCCACGTGCTCGGCTGCAATCTCGTCGACACAACAGGCGCCGTAGGACGTGTCACCAAGTATGGTGAGGTAGTGTCCCTGGTCTTTCCCGGTGCTCTCACTTGGCTGGCTGGTCCTGTTCATATCTAATGCGCCAACCTGGCTCGCAATACTCTCTGCGCTCGCAGCAAGTTCGTCGCGACCGGACGCCGCCTTCGGGTCCAGTGGACTGTTCCTCTTGTGTATCTTCTTCAACTCCCTTGATAGACTGTCGCTGACTCTCGGTGCGTCCACCATCATACTGTCCGGAAATTGCAGACCAATCCGCCGCCATCTTCCTTCGCGTATCTCCCGAACCGTACGATGGATCTCATACTGCACATAGAGCTGCTCGTCTGATAGTCTACTACCCGCATTGACAGGCGATGCGATCGGCTCAAATCTGTCGTCGGCCGGGGTCGAGAGAATCGGTGCGGTCGAGACGGACATTTTGCTGTCGCCCGTTGGCTCTGCGCGGGAGCGGATTGTCCTAGATGTCCATCATAGTATACCCAATTACCAAAAAGTACTTTCTGTGCCACAGGCCTTATCGCCGGCTTATGGCCGACACGTGGTTGCAGGGTTATCTACATGTACACCTTCCATATCGCCTTCGGTACCGACATCTTTCTCACGGGCAATCGCATCGTTTGCGATAGGCCGCAGGTCATTGCTTCTTGACGGGGAGGTGCGCATGGCTAAGATGCCGCGTGAGAGTCTCCACGCCTAGCGGAAGGAGTTTGATGGGTCTTCGTTGTGACGCTCCGTCTCAGCGACCACTTGAACTCGAACACACCCGAGTATTGCATTAGCGATCATGCTGAACGCGCGAGCCTTGACCGAGCTCCTCACCCTTAACACAGATGATACTCTGTGCAAGCAGTGGTGGCTGATGACTCCTAATGGCACCTTGCTTGCCTATAATGAACCCAGCGGAATCAAAACTCTGCGCAACAAGGCCGCCATGGTCGCACTATCCTGGCAGGAGCATCAGCTACTAATGCAGCCTCAGCCCGAGGATTCGGAGCAGGACGAGGACGGCTCTCAAGAGTCTGAAGCACTTGGCCCTGCTGTGAAGCTCCGGGCGCTGACCATCGAATCGACGACCTCAAACATCTTGACCACCCGCGTACAAGCCGGGCTGCTACTTACACTAGAAGGCGGTGTACCGCCTCGGCGCCGTGGCTTCGAACCAAAGACCTCTGCTGAAGGGGACGACGATGCTGTGTATCCGCCAGAAGACACAGCCGAAGCCGCCACGTCAAGCGAAGAGCTCACAACGTCAAGACCAAGCAGCACAATGAGTAACGCCGCTATCAGCATCCTCCGTCTCCAACGAAAGAAGCTCGATGCATTGGCTGATGCGATATTGGACGAGCTCGAACGAACTGGGTTCACCATGCCTGGCAAAGGAGCAATTAACATGTTCTGATCGCACGCAATTGACGATATATCAGTCATAGCCTGGACTAGACATATATCGAGCCCTGCGAGGAATTCGCGGTCAAACGAACCAACGAAATGTGACCCTTGGACATCCTGAAGCACACTGCACTCCACGTTCGCGAACGTGGGGTCAGACGCGGGGTATTGGACTTCGATGCTTTGTAGGTACCTATTGGAGTACCGGAGAAGGCGGACCTGCAGATGCAGTGTGGCATGTGAGAGCCAGGCTGAAATGTTCGCACGCCGATGACGGACGGTAGGCAAACAAATATGCTCACCTTCCGCCCCGTATTTGCCTTGACAACGAGTACTTGAAGCTCTTCCAGTCGAGTCACGGAGACGTCGATCGCGGAAATACACTATGCCTCAACCACAGAACGGTACCAATGGTCACGCAGCACGCCCAAAGGTTCTCATACCTGAGAAGGTCTCACCGGATGGCCTCAAACTCCTACAAGCCTCCCTCGATGTCCACGAACGCAAAGGTCTGAGTCCGCAAGAGCTCGAGGAAGTTATCGGCGAGTACGATGCACTCATTGTGCGAAGCGAGACGAAAGTCACTGCAGCGCTGTTGGCGGCTGGCAAGCGACTACGCGTTGTAGCAAGAGCCGGAGTAGGTGTTGACAATGTGGATCTCGACGCTGCGACGAAGCTGGGCATCATTGTGGTCAACAGTCCGCAGGGAAACATCAACGCCGCTGCTGAGCACACCATTGCCTTGCTCATGGCTACGGCGAGGAACATCGACATCGCTAGCGCTAGTCTGAAAAGTGGAAAGTGGGAGAGGAGCAAGCTGGTGGGTGTCGAAGTCAAGGGAAAGACGTTGGCTATCATCGGACTAGGCAAGGGTAAGCAGTATTGCGTTGTTGCAGGGAGTATAAAACGCTGACCGTATCTACAGTCGGTCTCACCGTTGCGCGTGCAGCCGGCGGTCTGGGCATGGACCTGATAGCCTTTGACCCTTACGCCAACACCTCACTGGCAGCGTCCGCAAACGTTGAGATCGTCTCCACTATGGACGAGCTTCTGAAGCAGGCCGACTTTCTCACTATCCACACACCACTCATAGCATCCACAAAAGGCATGATCAGCGCAAATGAGCTCGCGAAGATGAAGAAGACGGCACGCGTACTCAACGTGGCACGAGGAGGCATGTTTGACGAGGCTGCACTGCTGGAGGCCCTCGAAGCAGGCACGATAGCCGGCGCTGGGATAGACGTGTTCACGTCTGAGCCGCCAGCCCCGGACGATAGTGCGAGCAGACTCATAGCACATCCTAAGGTCGTTGCAACACCGCATCTTGGAGCGTCTACAGTGGAAGCCCAGGAGAATGTCTCGATCGATGTCTGCACACAAGTCATCTCGATTCTCTCTGGCCAGATGCCGCGCAGCGCAGGTAAGTCATACCTCCCTCTTCCCACCCTTTACAGTGCCTTGCTAATCCTATCCTAGTGAATGCTCCCCTCATCCTCCCCGAAGAATACCGCACGCTCTCCCCCTTCGTCTCCCTCCTCGAAAAGATGGGCTCTCTCTACACCCAACACTTCCAACCGCCCTCTGCCTCCCAACCCCGTAAGATCTTCCACCTAACCTACACCGGCGCCCTCGCCTCCGCGCAAACGACCAAACCGCTTTTCGCAGCCTTCCTCAAGGGTCTCCTGACCCCAATCACCTCTTCGGAGAGTCTGAACATCAACTTAGTGAACGCTGAGATCGTGGCGAAGGAACGCGGCATCCTGATCAACGAGTCCCGCTCGCGAGAGGAGGATCTGGAGTCCTCGTCTGGTTTCGCATCATCAGTGACTCTTACAGCTCGACTGGCACCACGCTCCCCATCCGTCTCCCGCATCCCTGACCCCTTCAGTCAGTCCAAAAAGATCGACCAAGACCACACGATTACCGGCTTCGTCTCTGCCAACACGCCCTACATCTCTCGCCTCGGGCGCTTCGAATGTCGCTTCATCCCCTCTGGCACACTGCTCATCTGCAGGAACTTCGACTCGCCTGGCAAGATCGGCGTTGTGGGAGGACGACTGGGGAAAGCGGGGGTGAATATCAGATTCATGAGTGTGGCGCCTATCGACTCACCGGAAGGAGCGGAGGGTGAGCTGATTGATAGTGACGGGAAGCAGGAGGGAAAGAACGAAGCGTTGATGATTCTGGGCATTGCGGGGAGTGTGAGTAAGGAAGTGAGGGAGAGTCTGGTGGGCGAGGATGGAGTGCTGGAGGCGGGTGTTGTGGTGTTGTGAGCTGAAATACAAGTCTCACACAGCCGACTTCAGAGTGAGAAAAGCGGTGATCGATTCTAGAATGATCATGCCATATGTGTATGCATGTCTAGATCTAGTAGTCGCTATCGTAGTCTTCCTCCGGCAACAACGCGCGGTAACGTCTGCTGGCTAGATCTTGCTCGAGTCCGCCTTCGCTCTCGGGATCTGCGTAGCCTGTATGAAGTTAGTGGATGTGCTTTCAAGTCATAATGTAGGCATGCGCGACTTACCTCTCCCGCCCAGCAAGCTCAACACAACCGGCAAGAACACCAGCGCATGCAGCGCCGCCCAAATTACCAGCGCAAGCCACACCCTGAAGTAGTAAACCTCAAAGATCTTACTCCTCGTAAATGCCAGCACGAACACACCCAGCAGCTTCGTGACAGTGATACCACTAAACACACTCCCTCCAACATTTACCAGCGCAGCCCAAGCCCTGCCTTCTTTGTTACCAGCAGTATTGCCACGCATAGGCGCCCGCTCCAAGATAGCAGGCTGCGGCACGGTGAAAGCTCGTGCAATGTGAGCGCAGAACTCAACGCTGATACCGACGGAGATGATGATGTTGACGAGGGAGACGGCGTTGAGGCTCACGCCGACGAGCGTCATGGTTGCCACGATGTCGGTCACGATCATAGCTACCGTCAGCGTGACTAGAAACGCGGTGGCCAAAGAGCCCAGGAGCAGCGTCGTTAAGCCGAGGATGAACAGCAGCGCGGAGCCTACTAGCGTTGTTGCAAGTCCGATGATGGAGTGGTACTGGTCGAAGAAGATGTAGAACTTCGAGTACGGGAACACTTCGATGTTGTTCTCGCGAGAGATGTCGTTTGCGATGCGGCGTGCGGAAGCGTAGGCTGCGATGAAATCGTGTTGAGAGCGCAAGGGCGTGTGGGCTGTGCGGAAGTGCGTTGCTGGAAGGGTAAGAGATGTGGCGTTGTAGCGGACTGCGTCGCTGTAGGCTGCTGCGCCGGCTAAGGGGCAGTCTTCGACGGCTGTGTCGTTGAGCCAGTGGGAGAGTTGAGAAATGAAGGCTTCGCCTTCGGGCATGCCGGTCATGGTCACGCTCCAAGGTGGGTCTTGTTCGGCTAGACAGGGCTCGCCGTTAGAGTCGAGGCAGCAGGTATCGAGCTCGGGGTCGAGGTATTTCAGGAAGTCGTCGATCCAGCTAGCCGTGGAATCGGCTATGTAGGAGAGATCTGAGCGTTTGCGCTCTTGTTCGAGGATGTTTGTCAGGGAGAGGGTGTTGCAAGTGGAGAAGCGGGCGCAGAGTTCGCGTTGGTGAGAGCGTTGCGTAACATTCAGATCGCGCGTGACGAAGTAGACTGGTGGGCCCGCATCGAAGTAGGCGTAGAGGTCATTGAAGTAGTCGATCATGTAGCTGCCTTGAGGCATTGCCATGCGTTGGTCAAGGCCGAGCTCGATTTCAGGGAGTAAGGCGATGCCCGCTCCGAAGATGGCGAGGAAGATAGTCAAGATCACCACTCGAGCGCGATTGCCGAGAATAGTGGGTGCATACGTCTTGCGAATGAAGCGAGAAAGCCAACCTTCCTCTTCCTGGCCACTGAAGGGTGCTCCACCATAGCCATTTGGCATGCTCGAGTCGTGAGCGCCCTGGAGCTTGACACATGGGATGCAGTCCGCACGGCCAGCCTCGACGCGCTCTTGATTCAATGCGAGCACCGACACGAACATGGTGATCTGCAGCAATGCATTGATTAGGACAGCGCCCGCAGCATAAGCCGCGAAGTTGCGAACCGCTGGCATGCCCACGAAGGCGCCGAGCGCGAATGTGACAGTCTCCGTCGTGGCTGACAGCAAAATCGACGGACCAATGCGGCCCATGGTGCGTGCAACCCGCTCCGGTACTACCTCGTCGGCATGACTTATGTTTACGCGCTCGAACTCGTGCACGATGAGGAAGATGTTGTCCACGCCGACTGCTAGGACCAGGAATGGAATCACCTCGGCGATGATGAGAGTAGCCTTGAGGCCAAAGGCGGCGAACAGCCCAACACTGGCAGATACTGACATCAGGACAATGATGATGCCGACTATGCCGAGCATGAATTTGCTCTGCACGAGCGCGCCCGCCGGGTTCTTCAAGATCGAGCTGAGCGAGACTGTGGTGCTACCCAGTGCAAGCGAAGCGTAGAAGAACATGACACTGTAGCTGATGACGATGATCTTGACGTCGGTGTTGGTGTTCTTGTTGAGCTCCTCTTCGAGCGAGATCTCGGCATTGAAGCTCAGGCGCAGGCCGCGCTCACTTGCTTCGACCTGAACGTCGAGCAGGAGGTCTTTCAGACTCTGTTCCCACTCTTCGGCCTTTGCCAAGCCAGGATCACCAGGATTGCGACCCTTGACAACCCAGGTCACGACCAGTGCCTGAGCGTCGGCCGCTTGTTGTGTGGTACGATTGTAGCCGCCCAACACTCGCTCGACGGGAATGGGTTGACCAAAGTCTGGACGGCAGTCCACAGGCTGCTCTGTGCAGTGCTGTAAATCCTTCTTCCAGGTCTTCTCGTCGATTGCGGAGAAGTCATCACCAGCATTCTGGAAGTAGCCAGTGATGCTCTGCACGACACAGGCATCTCCAGTCGGCTTGTAGCAGACGTCTTGGAACGTGTAGCCGTGGTCGTAACTCTTGCGTGTGCGAACTCGATGCTCGACATCATACCACCATCGAAGTGTCTCGTAGGTCAGTACAGATCCTGGGTTATTGACATCTGTATCGTTCACCAAGAAGGCCTGCTCGGCACGAAAGAAGGGCCCGAAGCTCTCGTCGAAGAATTGCTTCTCCTGCGCTGCGTCGGAGTTGGGCGCAACCCAAAGCTTGACAGGGTCCTTCTCAATTTGAAAGCGTAGCCAGCCCAGACTCAGCAGTCCGACAACAATGACGCTGCTGACGATCGTAATGGCTGGGTAGTTGGCGCAGACACGAGCTAGAGAGCTGAAGGCGCGATCGCAGTAGGTGTTCAGCCAGTACTGCCGTGTCGGGCGATCAGTGAGACCAGCATGATGTATCAGATCGCCTTCGTCCTCGTCGTCACTGGGTGACGCATCTTGCAGCAGCTGCAGACGCTCGTTCTTGCTCTTCCTCCGCTTCGCAGCAGCAGCGTGGCCTGTGAGCGCTAGCACAATCAAGGTGACGATTGCCGAGTACACCATAATGACACCGAAGCTCAAGCAAGGCAGCAAGCCTACATGACATTCTTCCTCGACGTGCAACTCGGGCAATGTCGGGCAGCTCCCAGGGCAGTCCACGCACGCGCACTTGTATCGCTCGTCTGTGCTGTTGCATGGCTTCGGGTCGCCGAGAATCGGCTTCATGCCAGTGAAGCTGTCATTCGGAACGGGGAAGTTGATCTGGAACGGACTGCCTAGGAAGGGCTTCTTGTCGCCCAAGAACTTCAGCATCTGGGTGTAGTTCTTTGCGCCTCCTCCAATCAAGTCCATCGCCTTGCCACCAGTGGCACCGAACTTGACATCCTTGCAACTGTCGAAGAATCCAGTGCCATACTCTTTGCTGATCAGCTGATCAAGCTCAGTCACCAGGAATTTGTCGTTCTTGGGCTCGATTTTGGTGACGTTGATAAAGAGTGATTGATCGGGCGAACAGCTGAAAGTACAGAACAGGTCATAGAAGTTCTTTTTGCACGCTGGACATGCTGAGATGATGTTCGAGGCCTTTTGTAGATTGCTTGAAAGTGCGTCGACTTGCTCGCTTGTGCAGCACACGTCGGTCTCCTTCCAGTTATCACCACATATCCCGACAATCTTGTCCCGTAGAGCAGTGTCCGGCTTCTCTGCGAGGCCATTGTCTGGACATGGCAGCTCTGAGCCGAAGAAGCCTTGCTTGCCACAGTGCCCTCGCAGTGCGCATCGACCTGCCTCATGGATCTTCGTTGGCGGTCCAGCTTCAATACCACTGACTGTCGCAGCGACACCTAGTGCTGCTCCCAGAAGCCATCCTCTCGTCCTCATCCCAATTGATTGCGCCTACTGCGCCGCCAATGATGAAATCGATAACTTCTAGGACTTCTGTTGACGATGTCTGATGGCCAGGGAGTCGGGATGTTCTAGTCCTGGTGACTCTGGTGAGGTGCACTTGAACAGCACCGGCAATGCAAGAGAAGAGTGCAAATGAGGGTGTGGTGAAGACAAACATAAGTCCAAATACTACGCTGAACCTGGAAGCCTGGAGCTCTGTCCGTCACTTGATGTCATGGCACGGCGGCTAGGCGCTTCCTACACGGAGCTGCCCGCTGAGCCTCAGGACGAGGGCGTATCGATGGCAGGATCAACGGGCACACTGTTCGGAGGTGTCGCATAAACTTGGATGCTTGCACACCGTGATTTAGGGCGTTCATTGAATATCGCAAAGGCCTAGATATTATTCTGCGAGTCGTTGCTGTGTACCTTCCGTAAGACATCTACCTTGGCCTTGGACGCGAGGTACCAAGCCGCCGGGACCTCATTGTTTGGCCGACGTTTCGCCGTTTGTTGATTTAGATCGTGGTTGCCCCGAAAGCCGCGTCTCGACGGGAACTTATGACCAGAATTCGCTATTGAACAAGCATACTAACGGCAGGGCTACCGGACAGCAGACGATAGTGCACATAACATGTCCATCTCGTCTACAGGACATTCGCGTCTCCCTTCGAGACCTCTCCGCACCTCATCACCGCCCACCCAAGACTACCACACGGCATCGAGCTTCGATCCGCAACACGAGGCGTTGAATTCCACGTGGGCATTCGGACACACCGTCACACAACAATTGCTCCACATCCAAGCGCACGCAGTCATGTCGGATGATGATGACGATAACACCGGCGGCAGCATGGACATGAGCATCGAGCAGGGAAGAGGCGGTGCGCGCGGCGCTGGGCAGAACGACTTTAGTGAAGATCGAGTATGGGCCTTCAGCAAGGCGGACAGCCAGTACGACATGACACCTCCGGCGCGCACTCGGCCACGCCAAAGCGATGGCACTCTGCGACGTGAGTCTTCGGTGAGGAAGGCTTCGGAGGTCGCCAAGCCAAACGCGAGTGTGAAGCGTTCGGTGAGCGCAGCGGTTCCAAGACAGCCTAGTCTGGCAGAGGCAATTCAGCACAACAATGCTCTACCCGGCCGTGAAGACACTCACACTGGTGGTAATGTCACAAAACCAACCCGCAATACCCGCTTCGGCAATCGCGTGCTCTCTGGCTCTATCCTGGAAGGAAGCAATGGAGAGGGCAGGAATGGCAACAAAGTCACTGCGAGTAATAAGAATGCATCAACACAGGACTTCAGTGAGACCACCTTCGCCCTGCCAGACATGGAGGGCGCGACTCAGCTTTACGGCGGCACACCGGCAATGACACGCCCAGTAAAGCGACCGACTCGCTTCACTCCGTCAGCTGCCTTCAGTTTGCCATCTCGCAGCACTGCTGTCGAGTATCGCAACCTCAGTGGCGTGCCCCTCGACAAGCATGCTGAGCGCGTCTTCGACGGCATTAATAATGCAGTCAGTAGAGTCGCGCAGCTCGAGCTCGAGGTCGGTCGCCTACGAGACGCACTTGCAGATCGTGAGTTCGAGATTAGTGACCTGAACTCCCGCCTTGAGATCGAGCAGCAGAGTCATCGCCCTGACAGCGGGCTTGGATCTGAAGATGAGGGAGCGAAATTGCAATGGCGTCGTGAGAGATTGCAACTGCAAGGTCAGATCAAAGGGCTGAAGGACAGTCTGGCAAAGGCTGAGCGTCAGGTCCGCACCCACGAGGCTACTGTCTTGCGAGTCACCCAGGAGAGGATGGATGTGGCGGCACAGGCTGAGCGACTTGCTCGCGACCTCGAGGAGACTAAACGCGAAAACGAGGTCTTTCGTGAGAACTACTCTAGGATGCAGGAAGAGAACGAGGAGTTGTGGGAGGAGCTGGCTGAGCTGCGCGAACAGGTGCCAGGAAAGCGAGCGCGCAGCACTAAGAGGAAGTCTGCTCCTGTTCAGCTTGAGATAGAGGGGACTGTCGACCAGACCGTTGAGAAGCCGCAAGGTTCAAATTCTCGCCAGTCCCATCAGCCGCAGGCCATGCACGCAGGCCATGACACCGAGCAGGGGGCTACCCAGAGCCAGTCACAAGACATCACTTTTGGCCAGCTTGACCAGACAGCCCGCAACAACATCGCCAAGGTTGTGCAGCGCGAGCTGCAGCGTGTGCAAGGTGCTTCGACAATGGTTTCCCTGGCGGCTCGCGAGCAGCGATCTAGGAAAGTCGACGCCGTGCAGCCCACTGCAGCACCTCAACGGAAGCTCTCACAGAAGACAGACCGTCGGGCTTCTGGACTGGTCAATGGGCACCGTTCTGTCTCGGCACCCGTCGAGGCAAGTCTGAGTGATGCTGAATTCGAAGCTGATGGCCATGGCACGCAGCGGACTGGCAAAGTTGCTGCGGATGCCACTAACACGAAGAACAAGACTGCCCGTACTACCACTCGCGACATCACGAACCTTAGCATGGGTGCCATGCCAACGAAGGATCTTAGGCAGGTGCTCGAACAGCAGCGTCGCCCCAATGGCGTCAAGCGCAACACCTCATTGACTGCAGAAACCGTCTACGAAGCAACCACCACTCTTGGAGCTCGTCGCAAGTCTTCTATGCGTGACATCGCTGCTGACCTCACATCCCGCTCGAACGCCCAAGTCGAAAACGACAACACCACCAACAAGCATGCGAAAAACGTCCGCGTGCAGTCTCCTCACGCTTCTGACGACGCTACCAACCCTCCTACAAAGACCGGCGCTGATCTAGATACCTCCCTCGTCAGCTCCACACCTCTCCCTCGTCCTCGCATCCCTCTCAGCGACCAGACCTCCGCCTTCCTGGTCCCAGACATCACACTCCGCGAGGCGACCCTGGTTGCACCACCCCACACCACCATTCCGGCTCACGCTCCCGAAAACTGCACGCTCTGCCCCGGCTCCGCGCCCCAGCTCGCCAACCCGATCCCCGTCTCGACCCGCGAAGGACTACCCGACGATGCCACGCTCCGCCCTGCCTGGGAGCCAGCAACATCGCTCAGCCATGTTCTGAAGGCATTGATCGACGAGCTAGCACACCTCCACCTTACTCTCGGGGCCAAGCAGGCTGAGCTCCGTGCTCACGATCCCGCGCTCGGTCGCCGTAGACGTCTTGCACTCGAAGCGGAGGTGTCGAAGATACAGGATCAGATCGCGAAGCAGCGCGAAGTGATCTACAGGCTGTATGATGTGGTCGAAGGGTTCAAGGGTCATTTCGCGACCGCCGAGGACGACGATCTGACCAGAGAGGTCGAGGAGACGCTGCAGAGTCTCGGTATCGATCTGGCCGAGTTGAGCGGAAGAGTTGGCCGGGGCGTGACGGTCGAGGACGAGGGTAATGACTTTGAGGTGGGCGGCGAGACCGAAGGTGAAGGCGAGGAGGTTTGGGAGGGGATCAGTGAGGAGGGTGATGAGTGAGACGGCGAGATGGGGAGGCTTTAGGGGACGCTACGCGTCGAATCAGTCTGCTTATCAGGGGACATTGATACAGGCAGGCTTGAGGAATTGTTTACATGCATTCGCTATAGCGTTATTGATAGCGAGTACGCTTCTCTTTGACGGATTCCTGCCTTGCCATCGGATACTCTGTTGGTACATGTGAGAGTGTGCTGAGCCTGCGGAGTGAAACGAGGGATATGAAGGTGGGACTGAATTATACATTATGATGTTTCTAGAAGCGCTGGAAACGCATCGCAAGTCTCGTGTTCGTCTCCGCTGCAAAGAACGCACGCAAAGTTGTCGTGTGTACTGAGGCCCACAATGTCGACGTCGATCTAATACCTCTTCTCACTCCCATACCCAGCCGCCTCCTTCTCCGCAGTCGACAACGGCGCTCCACTTCCAGCAAGAGGAGCCTGCGCGGCAGCCGGATCGCCATACCCTCCAACACCCGCCGTAGTCCCAGCGTGCGTTGGTGACGCAACGGCTCCCGTGCCAGTGGCTGCCGGCGCCCCATGCCATCCAGCGCTCTTCTCCGCACCAGCAGGGCTATTAGGCGCGCTGCCCTCGGGGAGCTCATTGTTCGAGATCCCCGCCACAGACGCGATAACAGCGTGCCAGCGCTCTGCGTCCTGCGGCGTGTGAGCGCGGAAAGCGTACTCGTGCGTCATAGCCATCTTGCTCATGATGCTGCTCTTCCCAGCATCCTTACCCCTCACATTGAATTTCGTGCCATCTACAGCGCCAATGACGCAGTCGGGCAAGTAGAGCGAGTTCTCCGGTGACGGATCCTTGGCGAAGTCGTCGTCGGTTTTGAATTCGTGGAGGTATTTGGCGGGGGTTACGGCGTAGAAGGCGGTGGTGTAGGACTTTAGCTTGCCTTTCTTCTCGAGGGAGCCGGCGATGAGGGCTTTTGTGGAGCGATGGTCTTGGTTTGCGAAGCCGAGGGACTCGACGCTGCGTTTCGGCGCGTGGGGGTCGATCAGCGTGGAGCCGTTGCGCTTGATGAAGCCGTTCCATTCGAAGTCTGGCTGGATGCGCTGTGCTGTCCCGAGCATGTCGCCGTACATGCTGCGGGCCTGCTCGGTCTGGTTTTGGAGCACGGCGTTGAACTGGGCGAGGCCGGTTTGGAAGGTTGAGACGACGTGGGCTTCGAATTGGGCGAAGGAGTTTTGGACTGAGAGGAGGTCGTCGCGGTTGTTGTTTTCTTCGAGGACTTGCTTGTTCAGGCGGTGGTAGACTTGGCGTTGGATTACGTAGGGGTCGTCATTTGCCTTGACGCTGCCAGCGGAGGAGTCGAAGGCGGCGGTGTGTTGACCGAGGTACTCGATGTGCTTTTGGGAGGTGTTCCGGGCTTTGTCGACGAGCTTGGAGCCCTTGCCGGCGCCCTTGCTAAGCTCTTTGGTCTTGTTCTTGATCTCGGAGTGAAGACGCGCGAAGATGGGCAGGACGGAACCCTTCAGCGTTTTGGCTGTCTCGTAGTGAGAGTTCGAGATGCCCTGGGTGTTGGTGCGGATGTTGTCGAAGAGACCCGCAACGCCTCCGAGATTCTGCTCAAAATGATGACCCTCCTTAAGGGGATGGTTGACGGTCTTGAGCACCTTCTCGTACTCCTTGCCATGTGCGTGTTGCATCTTTTCGGTAGAGGTGACGTAGTCCTCGAGATAGCCACAGGCATGCTTCCATGCTGCAAGACGCTCATTGAAGAGCTTCGTGGTCTCGCTGCTGTCCTCGTCAGGGATGGCATCGTCTGGGTCGGTGGAGGAGGTGGTAGTCCTCGTGGGGAGTGTGTTCTGGGCTGATGTGGTGGCCATGATTGCGGTGTGTTGTTGGGGGTGTAAACTTGATGTTTGAGATAGGTGAACGTACACTCCCCTCGCAAGTTTATATGCCTTCTTAGGGCTCCAGTCTTTTTGAGACACTTTAGGGTTCTGTGTTGACTGACATCATCTGTTGATAAAGTTCACTACGATCCCTGCATGAAGACGTGCCGATCCATCGCTCAGCCACGATATGGCGTAAATGGCGCAGATTCCAACGGTCTGGATATGTTCCAGACCCTCTCCGAGTCTTCAATATCTCCGTCGGTGTGAACGATAGTAACGTCTCGCTACGACCCTGCCGGCACACACTGCGCAGGGTGTTTCGTTCAGACTGTCGATCACAGTCGCGAGTGCATTGAACGGCAATTGCCATCAGTCGCAATGCGAGGAACGCAGTGAGACCCTCTGCCACGTCAGCTAGATATCAGACTCTCGCGACCACACGATGGCATGACTGACAAGCTTTGCGACCGTGTGAATGTAGACAGGACGTCAAGGACTGTCCGCGGGCGCATCAACGAAGTGCAGAGGTTCTATGATATGGCTCGCACCTTCGACCACACATGCATCACCGCTAGCACGTGCAGCACCCGACCACTCGTCTGCTGACTATGTACCTACGCTCTTGCAGAAGTCTGAGGCAATATACGCTGCTATCGGCGACATCGCGACGCTTCCCATGCTGCGAGCATGCCTATGGGAGGGGGCATCGGTCCACTAACAGACACTCGCCCTTGCATTAAGATAGACCGCCGTTCCGATGCGGTCAATGGCACCACTGCAGAACTCCCAGGCTTCTGGGACAGCGGATGCGGGTCAGAATCGCAGTAGGCAGGCCCGAAGCTGGCAACTCGCTCGGACTCCCTGGTTCAATTACTTGAAAGGACAGTACAGCCCGTCAGATCCTGGTGTACCGTACAGTACCTTTATGGCGATTCTTGCGGAGGCGCTCTACGCTAGTTGCTTGTTGGCCATCATCTGACATATACCAATAGGCACGACTAGGCCTGTCTCCGGTCCTGTCTGGTCGTACGTGTAACGCATAGCTACCTCGCCAGGATTGAGACTTTTAAAGTAGGCAGTCACGTGCTGCGTCTCACCGGCGCCGAAGCCTCAATCAATTGCCCACATCCACGCGGATAGGAGCATTGTATGCCCGGGCGTACAGGAGCGTATGAGGCTACCAGTGTATCGTACGCATGATAACGAGACCACGATGAAGCTCCGCATGGACATTTGTGCAGGTTCAGCACGCCGGGATGGCCAGCTCATACGGCTTATGGACGATGGCAGGAAGTTCCGCATGGACTGAGGCGGCATTTACCATGAAGCTGTCCTCATAGATTATAGTCTCATGTGGACTGGCGGTCGTTGATCACTAATGATTAGACCGAGAGAAGCCCTGGGAAGCAACATCACTGGGGAGCAAGCTTGACGTACAGAAGCTTGACCAGAAAGCTATTTAGCCTAAGCCTGCACGAAGAAGATCTTCGGACATGATCTCCACCTCACGGCTTGCCTGTGGTGCCTGTACTACCTCGACCACCTCGACTTCCCCAATACTACCCCGATGTAAGCATTGCGAGTCATAGGGAAGCGGGGCAAAAAATGACCGTCCCCGGGTTATGCGCTCCCATCGTCATTTCTTTGACCCGGACGACTTCTTTGCTGTCTAACAGAGTTTGCGTCATTGGAGAAGTCGTATGCTCCACCACGATGGCCTTGGGTAAGATAGACGGATGCTCTTGTCTTCAGAAGCGGGGTACGTTGCGGTGCCGGTTGAGGTGAGATGGGCAGCATCACTCGCATAAAGATGGTCTGCAGTCGCTCGAGAAAGGAGCATTTTGGTAAGGACTTCTTCATATCTCCGCAGTCATGCCTTCCATACTTTCGTCTCTCTGCCTGCTCGGCGCCCTCGCCAGCGCAGCACCAACTTCACAGCAAAAGGTGACCGTCCGAGCCCCGACTGGCTACATGACCGGCCGTGTCAATGCCAACTTCAGCAATGTCCAAGAGTTCCTCAACGTACCCTATGGTGTGTCCACCGCTGGAGCGAATCGATTCATGCCACCGAAGGCCGTGCCGTTGTCGTCACAGCACTTCGATGCCACAGACTACGCCCCGGCCTGCCCGCAGTTCGTAAGCGCAGTTCCAGCGGTATGGAATCAGGTCATACCGCAGTATCTGCAATACTGGGGAAACAGCAACCTCACAGCAGGAGAATCTGCGAAGTTCACCAATGAAGATTGCTTGAAGTTAGCGATCTGGAGACCAGCGAATGCAACGACTGCGTCAAATCTTCCGGTGGCTATGGTACGTTCCTCTCGTCGTCTCTCATTGATGCTGCAGCGAGGTCAGACTGCCGTGGCCGAGTGGACATCAGCTCAGGGAATGCGGAAAGTCTGAGGAGTCGACATTGGTCAAAGCTAACATAGATTCACAGTTCTGGACTGGCGGCGGCTACCAGACGAACGGCATCCTAGTGCCAGGACAATTACCTCCACGGTGAGATTCCCGAGACCTGACTTTTGTGTATATCCTGTTTGGCTCTCTAATCTCCTCATAGCTGGGTCTCCCGTTCGCAAAGCCACATCGTAGTCACCATCAACTACCGCATGAACATCATGGGGTTCCCTAATGCGGCAGGCTTGTACGACCAAAATCTTGGACTTCTCGACATGCGCCTTGCGCTCGAATGGGTACGTGACAATATCGAGTCCTTCGGTGGCGACGCCGGACGTATCATGGTGTGGGGTCAATCCGCAGGCGCATCAGCTGTGGACATCCACCAGTACGCCTACTACGACGACCCGATTGCGCACTCCTTCTTCGCACAGTCTGGTAGTGTCATTGGTGCCGGCCCGCCACAGGATGCTGGTCACTCGAATTTCACTTTTGTGGCCAAGAATGTGGGCTGCGACTACCCAGCGAACGCCACGAAGGAACTGCAGTGCATGCAGAAGCTCGACTACAACAAGATCATCAACTTCATGGGAACCTACCAGGACGGAAATACTTTGCGCAACAAGAGTCAACCGCGTATCTCATTCTCCACCGTCGCCGATCAGCGAATTGTCTTCTCCAACTACACCGAACGGTACTTGACCGGTCGAGTATCAAAGGCGCCCATGATCTACTCCACAGTTGCCAACGAAGGCGGGAGTCTCGCACCCTACCCCAAGGACCCCAAAGGCAGGCCAGAACCAGACTGCCGCGAACGCCATCACCATCAACACCATCTGCAACGCCGCCAAAAGCAGCGTACTACGGAACAGCATTGGCCTACAAACCTATCGCTACCAATACGCCGGAAACTGGACGAACCAAGACCCATTCCCATGGATGGGCGCCGTAAGCACAATCTCTTCACGTCTCATCATCGCTCAGCTGACAGCTTTTCTAGTTCCACTCATCTGATCTCGTCATGCTCTTCGGCGCCTACGACAGTGGCACGGGTCCTGTCGTGGAGGCGCTGGAGCCAGAGACTTCGGCAACGATGGAAGACTATTTGCTGGCTTTCGTCAAAGACCCGTGGAATGGTGCGCAAGCGAAGGGGTGGCCGCTGTTCAATACTTCGGCGCCTAATGGGGGCACCATGCTGAGGTTCGGAGCGAATGGCAAGGCGGTGCAGAGTGTTGATGCGAATGATGTGCAGGCCGTTTGTTACTGGAAGGGAGCTTACAATCCATTCCCGTGAGGGAGGGTGATATTGGAGGAATATCTAATGTGCACACGGGAGAGGTTGAATATACTAAGTCGATCTCTTCAACACACCGTAGTTTTATTCAGCGATCAGCTACCGTGAACCTTGAACGTTATCATACTCTATTGCGGCCTGCCGCTTGTTGCATTTCCGATGGTGTGTGGTGTTGGAGAACGCTGGTGCACTTGTCGTCGTGCAATGACGCGATTTGACACGAAGTCAGCGAGAGTCGAAAGACCATCGTCAATACTGCCACAGCCTATGGTCTGTGGTTTTCGCCGTGACAACGGCCATCTGGTCTATGGGCTAGACTCTTATTTCCAGTGTACACTGCCTTGGCGCCAATATCCCCATGTAAACCATTATCATTGCGCGAGCGTCGCGTGCCCAGGGGTCCTGGAACACCCAAAGGACCCTTCCCGTGCCGCCGCTTCGGCTGAACTCTGAGCATCTGGGCAACTGAAGTACTGTAGTACAGCAATTGGTCCAGGAGATGACAGTGATGATGCAAGGCAGACTTCTGCTTGCTGCCGATGGCCCTAATGACCTTGACTTTACATATTCTTGACGGCTCTCTTCCCTCCCGGTCTACACGGTGATCTGCCGACACCCACATGAATGAGCGATTCGACGCCGTTGAACCTTCGATTGGCGCAGGACGATTGCAATACGCGGAGGGCGCTCCAGGAATCAATATACTAGCAGCGAGTTTGTGTTGCAGTACGGGGTAGGGGTGAAGTGCCCTGTGGGCGAGGAGGAGGCGAAGTGACGACGATGCAGGTATGATATCAGTGTCTTGCTTCAACAGTCCACCCCCCTGCCCGTAGCCGTTGTCCGGCCTTGCATGAGGGGCTGCATACACTACACGACGACGGCATCTCTCGAGGCACGTGCTACTCTTCTGTACAGCGTCGCCAATGCGACTACCAACCATTCAATTCATTCATCAACCTCGAGCATTACCTGATCAATCCGCTGACCGCTGTACCCTCTCCCACTAGCCCTCCGCACGGCAGCAAGAGCTCGAGCGCCTTTACAACGCTCGTCGCGGCCATGTACCCCAGATATCCATCAGCGACGACGACCACCACGTGACCGAAGCAATAGGCAGCTACTACGGCTCGCCGGCTGAAGACCACATGCCGCGCAACGACCCTCGCCCGCTGAGCTTCATCAGCGGTCCCTCCGAAGCCTACGATGTACCGAACAATCGAAGACATGGCAACTACTTCGACTCGAAACGGACTAGTCCACCACGCAGGACTGGGAGCAATGATCGAGCACACCCTGCGAGTCCAAGCGAGGGGTCCATTAGCCCGAAGATGCTGCACAGAATGAGCAGTCGAGAGTCGGAGAACGCGCTCACGCAGTCGCCGCCTCCGTTGACGAGGCAGACGAGCTCGGAGACGGCTGTACAGCAATTCCCGCTGAACGACATTGACTACGAGTCTAGCCCAGCGGCTGTGGCGTTGGAAATGAGCAATTTGCAGGCCATACGGAGGATGTCTATGAACGTCGATATGGCTGACCCAGACTTGCCTTCATTCATGTCTTCTTTTGGAGGCGTGCCAACGCAGCCGCCTTCCCACGATGACGATGAGGATGATCCCGGAAAACTGTTTTGGGTGCCTGCGAATGTGCATCCGGAGCTAGCGCCGAAGGAGTTCAAAGCGTTTGTGGAGGAGCGTGTGGACAAGATTAGGAGGCGGAGCGGAGGCGAGGATGGACTGTCGCCTGTCAGCCTTGAAAGATCTGGGTCTGGCAGTGGCAGTCTGAGGCGGAAGAAGAGCATGTTGTCACATTCTATCAATACGAGGGGGGACTATCAGGACGGTGCTGAGAGGCTGGAACGGAAGAGATCACGAGGCGCACACTTCGAAGGACAGACGGCGGTGTCGAATTTGTCGGAGCTAGAAGAGCTGGTGAACGACCCTGCTCAACTCATTCGACGATTGAGTATCGACAATGCAAGGCTTTCACAGGACTCTGGAGTCGAAGTGCCAGCATCACAAGATATGCCTGTACTTCCTCCAGGCGGGCCGACGTTGAAGCGATCGACACGAACGACCTACAGACGAGGCAGTCTGCGCAAAGGCGAACGAGTGCCTTTCTCGAAACGAGCCATATCACGTCAGGGTGAAAATGAGAACGATGATTCGCGAGCGGAGTCTCCCGTGCAGTCACATCTGGACGAGCCAATTTTGGGCTTAACCAGGGTACAGACTGAACCTACACCCGTGCCAAGCATGCCCCGAGAGTCTGGTACAGCCGGATCACGGCCATCGAGCTCTCGTCGAAAACAGTCCTTAACCAGCTCTCAAGCTGACGAGCTGACTGCACTGCCCGAGAGAAAGACCTCTCCGCCGCCCGCAAGATATCCTCCTGTGCAACGACAGAGAGTCGAGCGGCCGAAGTCTGACCCAGAACCTGAGATTCCTCTGACCTCTCAGCCTGTGCCTCGACCTTCGCTGGACGAAGAGCCGCAACGAGCACCAGGTCCACAGCCAAGACAGTTCCAGTCACGTATCGCAGCGGGCGGTAGGACGACAGCACAGCTACCCGGCTACACCAACAGCAACCCGCTACCACACATCATCGAGACGCTCCCAGACGGCACTAAGAAGGCAATCGGGCATCAACAAGTATTGCAGTTCCCCGAACGCAAGTCATCTCATGAGATACCACGCAATCTGCAGCGCGGCGGCGCGCACATGCGGCCAGTGCCGGGTAGAGAGGGACGCGAACGGTCATCGACATTAGACGACATCAGCTCGAATCCTTCACCTCTGCCAGGTAGTGGCAGCACTCGAACTGACGCATTGACTATGGTCCCTACGTACGAGGATAAGAAAGTGGACAAGAAAGATGGCACGCGCAAGAGCAGTTGGAAGTGGCTGATAGGACATGAAGACGAGGAAAAGGAGAGGAAGTCGAAAGAGGAGCGCCGAGTATCCGACGACAATGCTTCGATCAAGTCAGGAAAGTCGAGCAAACTTACCAAACCCAACGACAAAGCCCGGCTTGATGTTCTCCAGAACTCTATCGATGGGCACACACCCGTGCGAGGCCGCGAAAGCATAGTGCTCAACCGCGAAGATCTCAAACTCGATGACGAGCGCAAGAAGGAGAGTAAGAAGGCCACCAAACCCCGCAAAGACTCAGAGGACAAAGAACCCGGTCTTCTCTCTGCCATCTTCGGTGGCGGCAAGAAGAAGACCTCAGAGACCGATCTCAAGGAAAAGAAACGCAAAGCCGAGCGTATACTCTCTGTCGAACCACCTCCTCGAATCCTCAAACCCGACATCGACTACAACTGGACGCGCTTCAGTATCTTGGAAGAGCGAGCTATCTACCGCATGGCGCACATAAAGCTTGCGAACCCTAGGAGGGCGTTGTATAGCCAAGTGCTGCTGAGTAACTTCATGTATAGCTATTTGGCCAAAGTACAGATGATGCACCCGCAGATGCAGATCCCGGCTAGTCCGGCACAGAAGGCGGCACAGCAGCGGAAACGAGCAGAGCAGGAGGCGGGGCAGCCGGTGGAGTTTAGGGAGTATCAGAGGTATGCTGAGGTATGCTGCAACGACTCTCTTTTAGTGGTAGGCGAGCAAATACTGACATGAAACGCAGCAGCAGTCCAAATCCGACGCTTCCCAGCACTCCAATGCCTCTGATGCACAACCTGACACCACCTCCGGCGCCCCTACCTCAGATCAACAGCTCTCGCAGGAATCGCACGCCGAGTGGCCCGATTTCCGCTCTTCCGCCACCTCCACCAAGTCTTCGTCCTCCCCTCCGAACTTTTCGCGCAGCAATGGCTCACATAACTCTAATCACAGCAGTAATGGCTACGGTGGCGCGGCCGGTAGCGCGGCCGGTGGCGCAATGGCAGGCGGTGCTGTGGCTAGCAACGGCTATGCTGTGGCGAGCACGCATGATTATATGGGGTATTCGAGCGAGCAGATGAGCTTTGGGGACCAGGCGGGGATGTGGGACGATGATGAGAAGGGAGAGGAGATGTGGTAACGTCACGGGTCGCCCTACAGTATGGGCGGCAGAAGGATGTCTGTGCAGCAGCGCAGGGTGCGGGGCCCGCTGTACAGACGAGGCGCTGGAGACGTGCATCACGCAGGCAATCGATCTGTCGTTCCCCTACATGTTAGCAAAGCCGGGCTATCGTTGAGCTAAAGCTGTCACTTTGAGACCACGAATGCATTGTCTCAATAGGCCATCAAAAGCCGTTGCGCAGTGACTTGCTAGAAATGATAGCTACTATACACAACTCGCTCGCATACCCAATGCTAAGAGCCGAGAGAAAGTCCACATGATGCCTCGCTAACCGCCCTGCCCAGTCTATAGGGTCGTCCTGTCGCCTTCTTTCATGCATAAGTCATCCCTCCAAACTCCGCGCACGCATGCACGCAAATACACCGAAAGCAAACTCGACCCCAGTCCCTCTACCCAACCCTGCCCTTGCTTAGACCGCTAAGAGGTCATCATCCACTCCTCTTGCCCAACCTGCTCGAAGCTCTGCGAACGCACCAGGCAAAGTCTCCCTAAGACCTCGCTCTCAGCATCCGTAATCTCGCCTCGTCCTCACTCACACCTCCCAATCGATGCACGATAGCAGGCTGCGGCGCTTGTGCCCCTTGCACCTGACTCGCTTGCGCGAGGTCACTCATCTGCAGACTCGCCATCGTAGCATTCAGCGTCTGTTGACTACTGTTACTATTTGGCGTGCTCGTTCCACTGGTCCGCACGTGTGCTTGGCCCGGTCTTTGCAGTGGTGAAGGCGGGCGGGATGTAGCTGTTTCGTAGCTCGGTGGCGCGGCGGTGAAAGGCGTTATAGCGCCTGACGTGCGGACTGCAGAGGTGTAGGATGGCACGCGGGAGAGGTCTTGGAGGTTGTAATCTGAGTTCGACGCATGGAAATTCGTCGGCGGTGTTTCGTCTGAAGTGCGGCGCGAGGGCGAGGAGGAGGAGTGATGTGGTGATTGTCCGTTCGCTGCTGCTGCTGCCGCGTTGGCGAAGTAGGAGTTCTGAGACGGTGGTGTAGGATGATGGAAGCCGATGTCTCCGGGATATGAATTGTCTAGCATTCCTGGTGCCGGAGACGTGCCGCCTGAGGGACTATGGTTCGAGGAGTGGCCTGCTGACCGGAAGGCGTGGGATGAGTTACGTTCTTGCAGATCTGCTAGGCGGGAGTGTAGGATTGAGGGCGTGGCGCTGCCGTGTTGACCTTCTGTTGGGGAGACGTGGCCATTGATGCCGTTCAGTGACGGCAGATTCTCGTCTGAGCCTCGCCTACTCAGCGCGTTCAGCCCACCTGGTGTGCCTGGTGCGCTAGTCGCTCTGCTCATGTAGCCTGCCGGGTCGATGTCGCTAAAGATCTGATCCAATTGATGTCGCCCGTACTCGGGAGGTGCTGTGAGAGACGTCTCGTTGCTGTTCAATTCGACATCTGTGACGCCGTTCATCACTCCCGTCACTTCATTCGCCTCGTCCACGGGCAGATTCGGCGAAATGAACAGTTTCACGGGTAGTCGACATACCAATTGAGAAATGTGCCCTTCCGGATTATGAATATTCACCATCAGCTTGAAGCGATGCGAGATGTTGATCTGATGCGAGTCGACGTCCTGTCTGCACGCATGCAGCGATTTGGGTAGAGGTAATGTCGCCTTGAAGCGGTACATCTCGTCTGCCAGTGTTGGGTTGTCCACCGTCTCGTCTTCGTATGATACTTTTGACTCCTCAGGAAATTCCATTTCTGACTTCGCAACTTCACTTTCTTCGCTCTTCGTCCGATCGCCTCTCGTATCCGGCACCTCACTGGCTTGTATCCGCTTCACAGTCGTCTCGACCAGCCTCAACTCCACTTTGCCTAGTTTCAAGCCCTTCTTCAGCGGGCTGAGCTCAACATCTGCAGTGATAGACGTGCCGAACACAATCGCATCTGAAGGAATCGAAATGCTGTAGCTGATCTTGTTCGCCCAGATGTCCGCATTGACCCTACTCCGCGTCATCTCCATGCTGTCTGCCCCAAGCGTCCTGACAATCCGGATGTGCTCCTGTGCCACAAGATCCTTCGCATTCCAGCCTGGCCGTGAGACACTTGCATGCAGATGATACACGATGAACGTTTCCTTCAGCCCCTCTACGCTTTCAGGCATGGAAGGCGAGAGCTCGAACTCAAACGGCCACTCTATGCTGCCAGCCTTGACCTTGTGCGAGCTTTCTATTCCTAACTTCTGCTCCTGGTTCCAGAAGACCCGCTTGTCTGTCACCTCGCCTGCGCTCATACCACCCATGTACCACCAGGAGATCCTCCGTTTGCCCTCCAGTCGCACCTTCGGCCGCAAGATGCTCATGGGCTCAGTGGCTGTGAAACGCACCACGCCAGTGAGCTTAATCGACTGCGCCTCATGCTCGCTGCCGGCGAAGACTATGAAGCGGGTGTCTGGAATGATCTCGAGAGTCGCTTTGCTACTGCGGCCATTGCTGCTGCTGCCCGGGTATGATCGCGGGGTTGGCACCATATTGGGCGCAGGAAGGCCTGGTCGTCCGGGCCAGGAGATGTAGGATGAAGGGTCCGCCAGTGTGACCTGCTAGCAGTCTTCCAATACCAGACAGGCAGACGGTCCAGTCAAGCTGCTTCACTGGCCGAATTGCTGATCAGATTTACTCGTGGGAGTACGAATGCATAGACTAGGGACGGTCCCAGCTTTTCAGGCGACCAAAGGCAATGCCGCAGATCTAACATGTGTCTCGCATCAAACCCTTTCGCCGTCAGATCCCACCAAATCGCATATGATACCCACTACCGCAAATGCCACCCTCAAACAGTAGCCCCATAGAATAAGCTTATCGCAACTTCGCCCCACGCGGCGTAGAGTGACGTGCTCCTAATCGTGAACTTTACGCGAAGCCCTTGCATAAGGCGAGAGGGTGCGGCTGCTACCGTTGCATTTACTTTATCCAGAGTTTCGTGGGAGCATGGCAATGGTCGTCGCGTTCAGGTACGAAGTGCGCGGGATCAGGCACTCCTGTGGCTTAGACTGCCTCCTCGAGATGAAGCAAGCAGAGGACTAGACTGTCATACGACCATACAGTACCACAGGGCGAAACAACGATCCGCACTGTCCAATCGGAGGGGAGTCCACCACCATGCCGAGGACGGCCCGACAGAGTCGGCAGCCATGATTAGACTTCATTGTGGGCATTGCTTGTACTCAGAGCGAGAGCCTCCTGCAGCACAATGCTTGACCCAACGAGCCCCTGCGCATTATCGTGATATCGGTCGAAATCGGGTGGTTTCAAATCCTCCTCATGCTTTCCTAGAGGGATGGTAGAGGAAATTTTGGTGGCGATATCGTGCTGTCCAATCACCTGATACGCCACGATCATAATGTCCAATTCATTCCAATAATACATGATGGTCCAACGATGGTGATGCTCGCTACTCATAGTCAATGCGCCGTCTCGCCATTCCAATGCCCGGCCTGTCGATATGAAGTGAACAGTGCGATTAAGCTGCGCTCGCCCCAGCACTCGAAGCAGTGTCCTCTTGCGGACCCTCCTTTGGTCTGTCCCATTCGCGGATATGTGCTGTATCACTGTCAGCAAAGCCTACATTAGGAGACCAAGGCGAGAACTTACCACTGTCGCAACTCGTGATGATACAGCCCTCCTCGAACCCCAGCCAAGCCACCGGGTGCTCGTCCACAATCTTACTCATGACGGGCGGCAGTGTACTCACACTAGCCTTGCCCTGCACAGCGACTTGCACCACTTCCTCGGGCTCAGCCTCCAGCGATGCGCCTTCGACGACGGTGCTAGCATTCGAGCTCTTCACAGTTGATGTGGTCTTTTCTCGGTTGAGTGGTGCTCCCGCGACACTACCGCGAGGTCGCAAACTCATCGCTTTTGGACGACCAAGCATGCCGACGCTGAAGTCCCAGAGTAACAAACGGCAGTCATCGCCAACCGAGCCGAAGCGATAGTTCCGTTCATCACAGCGCCACGGATCGAACTTCACATCCCGCACCCAGCTTTCGTGGCCTACACATCTTGCGACAATCGCCTGCTCTGCGAAAGACCATATGGATACCAAGTCATCCTGTCCGCCAGTAAGAACGTACCGCCCATCTGGCGACCATGTCGTGGTATTGAAGCCTCCGTAGTATGATCG
>KZ111141.1:1858342-1883138 GCA_002077045.2 Rachicladosporium sp. CCFEE 5018
CCCTCTGGCGCATGATCTGCTAATCGCTTGGCGATCGTCTCATGTGGGATGACACGCGACACGAAAGACGAGTTCGATTTGACGATGTTATTCTTCGGTTTGGATCGCTCGTCCTTCTTCTTGCCCTTAACAGGTAGAGGTGCAAGCGCGGGGTTGCTGTCGCCGAACGAAGGGGTGCCGTTGTAGTAAGCGGACGAGCCGAAGCCGTTGCTGATCGATCCGGCATCGCTCTTGGGACTTTGCGTCTCCTCCTGTATACTCTGTATGTTGTTCGATCGTGTGCTCTGACCTGTAATTGTGCGGAAGAGGTTATGTGAGGGTGGCTTCCTCGATGACAGCACCACAGTCGACAGCTTGGTCCCAGCAGTGGCTGGCGCTACGGTCGTCGCAAGCGGGTTACTATTCGGCTGCGGCGCATCGCTGGGATGTGGAGGCGGTGTGGCGAGAAGCAAGTCATCGCGCAGGTGATATGTGCCCTCACCTACGACAAGCTGGTACTCTGGTCCGGTGGGGTGCTTGAGGATGTTGTTTGTCTCGAGCAGTGCGCCGCCTGGAGCGCCTGTGTAGAGCTGTCCATTCGGGTATCGAGGGGGAGGAGGTAGTACGCTATTGATGGGAAGCGCAAGTTAGTGATACAGGACTTGACATCCGCTCTTGAAGCCATGTGTAGCTCAGTGTTAGCGCCTAAGGTGTGGTGCACGCGACGGATGACTTACAACATGGTGAAGCCGGTGGTCTTATCGTCGATATCTTGGCCCGTCGGTATCAGGCACTAAGCATTGGAGAAGATGTCGTCGAATTGAGGCTACTATCAGCTGTATGCCCCAGTGCAGATCATTGAAATGGTAGCATTAGCCTGCTCGCACGCTAAGCGGCGTAAGATGTTGGTGATCCAGTGTGGGGAAGGGTCAGCCGAAACCCATCGTTGCCATCTAGGTAGGCATCCTGGCCTGGATGATTGCGTTTTGGAGCAGAGTGTATCATCTATCGGAGATCGGAGTAGCCGTCTCACGCGTCCTCAAGACGCGCTGGTGAATACAAGATCATGTTGTGTGTAGACCATGTCATTGACCTGAAACGCTTCATGGATTGAGTCGCGTGGTCCCACGTGGTAAAGAGTGGGGTACATCCGAGGTGGAGCTTCCTTGTTCCATAACATCTCACTTGCGATATGCTGCAATCTATAATGTCTACAGGTATGTCAGCAAATTGCCAGGCTTTACTAGATCGCTGCTAACTTGATCTCGTAGTCCGAATATGTATCGTTGGCGACGAAGGCGTTGGCAAGTCGTCGATCCTAACATCTCTCGTCAAGGACACCTTCATCACCTCCCCTCTCCAGCCAACCCTTCCGCCCATAACACTTCCGCCGACTCTGGGGACACCCGAAAATGTCACGACAACGATCGTTGATACCTCGTCGCTCCCGCAGAGTCGCGATGCCTTGCGAAAAGAAGTCCGCAAATGCAATGTCATCCTTCTGGTATACAGCGACCACTACAGCTATGAGCGGGTGGCGCTCTACTGGATGCCATACTTCCGATCGCTGGGAGTGAATGTACCTGTTGTACTATGCGCGAGCAAAAGTGACCTGGCCTCTGCGAATAGCAGCACAGCGCAAATCGTGGAGGAGGAGATGCTGCCTGTGATGGCGGAGTTCAAGGAGATCGATAGCTGCATCCGAGTCAGCGCAAGAGAGCATTTCAATATCAATGAGTGCTTTTGGCTTGCACAAAAGGCTGTGACGCATCCGATCGCGCCGATATACGATGCCAAGGAGAATGCACTCAAACCTGCAGCGGTCGAGGCCCTGAAGCGAGTCTTCTACCTGAGCGACCAGGACCAGGACGGCGTGCTGAATGATGCTGAGCTGCATGACTTCCAGCGAAAGTGCTTCGAGAAAGACATTTCGGCCGATGACCTGACGAATATCAAGCGCACGATACAGCGTTGGTCGTCTGTAAGTGGTGAGCTCGAGCATGGCGTGGACCTTGACAGTTTCCTGCTGCTGCACAAAATCTTCGCGGAGAAGGGTCGACACGAGACCATCTGGATCATTCTGCGGAAGTTCAACTATGCTGACAGCCTGTCGCTCAAAGACACGTTCCTGCATCCCAAGTTTGATATACCACCCTTTGCATCTGCCGAACTCAGTCCAGCCGGCTACCGCTTCTTCGTCGACCTCTTCATTACTCACGATGCAGACAATGACGGTGGCCTGAGCGATACAGAGCTAGCCACGCTTTTCGCGCCCACACCTGGCGTCCCAACCTCCTGGACAGACTCCAACTTCCCACACTGCACAGTGACGAATACCTCCGGGTTCGTCACCCTGCAAGGCTGGCTCGCTCAGTGGAGCATGACGACGTTCGAAGACCCAAAGATAACCCTGGAATACCTCGCATACCTTGGCTTCGAAGCCTTACCGGGCAAAACATCTGCTTCCGCCCTCAAACTGACGAAGCCCCGACGTCGCCGATCAGGCAAATCTCCAAGTCGCACAGAAACAGTAGACCGTACAGTACTCTTCTGTTACTTGCTCGGCGCGCCCGGCAGCGGGAAGTCGACACTCCTAAATGCCTTTCTCAACCGGCCCTTCAGTCCTACCTACAACCCTACAATCAAGCCTCGGACCGCAGTGAACTCTGTCGAGCTACCAGGTGGTAAGCAGATACATCTGATACTGTCCGAGCTCGGCGAGCTTGAGCCCGCTGTGCTTGAGAACCCTCAGAAGCTCGAGTCTTGCGATCTTATCGCCTACTGCTACGATTCGTCAGACCCAGACAGCTTCGCGCATGTCTCCTCTCTCCGCTCCAAGTACTCTGTCCTTACGTCAGTGCCGTCGATCTTCATCGCCACGAAAGCCGATCAAGACAGAGTAGTGCAGCGAGCTGAAGTCCAGCCAGACGCTTACTGTGAAGCGCTAGCCATGAGCAAGCCATTGCACGTGAGTGCGCAGTGGAAGAGTATTGGAGAGGTGTTCGTGCAGGTTGCGGAATTTTCGACGATGCCTGGGATGGGCATGCCGAAGGTACAAGACGAGGATGATGGGCTGCAATGGGTCGGGCTGATGGCTGGCGTGGGAGTCGCGGTCGTGGGCGTCGCCGCAGGAGTGGTCATGTGGAAGAAGTTTGGAGGCCCGGGCAGCGGTTCCGGGACTTGATAACATGAGTCCGGCGTGGAAGTGGCTCAGAGCTACGACTAGATGTACAATACCCAACTTTAGAGGTGTAAGATAGGATGTATAGTATACTTATGCGGCGCTGATCTCGGCGTCGGGACCCTCCATCGGAATTAACATAATGCTCAGCCCACGCATCCATTAGCCCAAACACGCAGCAGCTATATTGGATGGCATTGATTCTCGTGCTCAATGGATTTTGTGCGCGATAATTGAAAAGGTGCCTGAACATGGAAGACTCGAGCTTCTTCAGCCGAGGCCTCCAATGTTGTCACTTCACGTCGTCCAACTGAGCCGAGTGAAGCCGCATCTCGATGAGGAATGCGACAACACCTTTAGGACTATACATTCTAAGTTCTCACAATGTAGTCTCGACTCCCCAACACTGACACCATGATCCGTGCGCGTCTCCTACCCCGTCTGGCCAGCACTTCGCTTACGAAACCAGCCTTCCGGACCTACGCCTCTCATCCTCCAGGAGCCCGTCTCAATCTCCCCACAGATTTCAGCACAACCCCAATCCTCGCTCACACTTCGAAGGACGCTCTGTCCAACCCTGAACTCAGCGCCGAAGCTCGCAATGGCACAGCCTCACGCCAAAATCTCTTCCAGTCCATCAACTCAGCCCTCGGCCACGCCCTCCGCACAGATCAACGCACCCTGCTCTTCGGCGAGGATGTAGCCTTTGGCGGCGTTTTTCGCTGCTCCATGAAGCTCGCGGAAGAATTCGGCGACGCACGAGTCTTCAACACGCCCTTGACTGAGCAAGGGATTGTGGGCTTCGCTGTGGGAGCTGCCATGGAGGGCATGAAGCCTATCGCGGAAGTGCAGTTTGCTGACTACGTTTATCCGGCCTTCGATCAGATCGTCAACGAGGCTGCGAAGTTGCGGTATCGTGCTGGTACTAATGCTGAGACGATGGGGTGTGGTGGGTTGGTTGTGCGGATGCCGAGTGGAGGGGTGGGGCATGGGGCGTTGTATCACTCGCAGAGTCCAGAGTCGCTTTTCACACATATTCCTGGTGTTCGAGTGGTCATTCCGCGATCTCCGAGTCAGGCCAAGGGTTTGCTATTAGGCGCTATTGCGTGCAACGATCCGGTCGTGTTCATGGAACCGAAGATCTTGTATCGGGCAGCTGTCGAGTACGTGCCGCAGGAGGCTTACGTATTACCGCTGAGCAAGGCAGAGATGTTGAGAGAGGGGAAGGACGTGACGATTGTCTCCTATGGCACGCCACTGTACACGTGCTCGTCTGCCATTGCTGCGGCAGAACGGGATTTTGGGTGCTCCGTTGAGCTGATCGACCTGCGTACTGTGTATCCTTGGGATCGGCAGACTATCATGGAGTCCGTCAACAAGACGGGTAAGTGCATTGTAGTGCACGAGAGCATGGTGAATGCTGGTGTGGGTGCAGAGGTCGCGGCCACCGTGCAGGAGGGCTGCTTCTTGCGACTTGAGGCGCCGGTGCAAAGAGTCGCTGGCTGGAGTACGCACGCTGGGCTGGCGTACGAGAAGTTTAACATCCCGGACGTTGTAAGAGTGTACGATGCTATCAAGACAGCGCTAAGCTACTGATCGCGAGTACAAATTGATGAGTCACGAATCGCCTGCCATGAGCAGGAGCAAGCTTTGGGGTGTAGGAGACATATCTGCGCTTGTCCATGGTTCGAATGCCCAGGGTATACTGGTCCAGGAAGATACAGAGACCCACATCCGCGCCAATGTTGATCCATGTCACCCTGTGATCAGCAGGTGTGAATCTAGGCAGAAGTCATGTACGACCTGGAGAGCGGACTTGACACCACATTGGGACGAGATAATGTTATGCATGACTGCATGTCATTTCGCCTCGGCAGTGTGCCCATTCCAACGTTCTTGGAGGCGTCGACTCCCTTGCGGTGGTATATCGCGCCACGACAGACTGAGCCGAGCAGTCTGTCGGCTTTGAACGTCATGATTATGAGCTTCAAGAGTCACCGAGAACTACTCTCTCCTTGGACACGACGACCCACAAGACTTCACTGCGGTGAAGTCGAAGGATACGGGCGCCTGGCTACGTTTCGGTACGATCAGGCCGGTGGTATGGAGGTGAACAGACACAGTGGCACGTCCGACGGTATGAGAGGTGCGACGTGTAGAGTTTGGTCGAACACTCGCGTTCAGCAAAGTAATGTTCTATCTGGTGCGTGTAATGGAGACAATGGCAAGATCTAGGTGTAGGTACTCGCATGCAGTTACGCAGCGACCATAGCCGTCACGTCACCTGGAGAGACCGCGAGCTCAGCGAGTTCCTCGACTGCAGCCTCAGTGATATCGCTTTCCGAGTCAAAGTCGCTCTCGTCCCCATTTTCGGCCTCTTCATCACTCTCTTCCTCAGTTACCACATCACTCTCAAAGTCGTCAGTAGGCACACCCTTGTACCGCCGATTTATCAAACCATTAGGTCCCTCAATCTGCGCCATGATGCGCGAATGTCTTATCTCAGCCTCGATGACTGTAGTCACCAGTATCGTCATGCAGCGCTGCATTGCAAGCGCATCCGGATGTCCTTCCACGACCCTTTGCGCCAAGATTGGTGTGCGATACCAGACAGCCTGTAGTAGCCACGCCTTATAACCCCGGGCTGTACCCTCTCCACCAGAAGCTTGTTCGATGGCGGACTCGAGCACGCTCCTCACGGGCTTGAACAAGGGATGCATCATTATATGTGTCAGGGCCTCATTGCCACAACTATTGGGCCGTCGTTGGCTTTCCACATCGATGTGGTAGTGCAGCGCTTCGATACTGCGACCCACGCTGACCTTGACAATCTGCGTGGTACTATCGTAAAGTACCATGCGTTGTAAGGCACTAGGAAAGTCGTAGGCCGTCCACCTTACATGCTGTGGCGCCTGGAAGTACATGTCTTCACGCCATTGGTGTAGGGAGTTGCCAGTAGTCACTAGCCACTCACGCTCAACTTCGAAATCTTCTGCTCTCGCGAGCTCGATCTGCGGATCTGCTGTCATGATCTCCAACCTTGATAGTTGTCCCATGAAGTCTCCGAAGATCGACAGGATTTCGCGCTCGTCGAGAATTATACTCTAAATGGGGTTCTGAACGTTGACGCTCATAATAGCATCGATGCGAGGCCATAGCTTCTGATTGTGATATGAGAGGTAGGAATAGACTTGACGTCTGCACGATGGGCAACTGTTGTGCTCGCTAAGCCAGGTGATGATGCAGTCTTTGCAGAAGACGTGAGTCTTATGGAGCACCACAGGCTCACGTTCGTCAGTGAGTAGCTCTGTGCAGATAGCGCAATCCAGGGTTGACTTGCATATCGGTGGCAGCTTGGCGACGCGGGTTATCGGTGTATCGCTAAGGAACTTGTAGCGACGGGGTAGTGCATCGCAGGTTGCCATATCTTGCGACAATTTCATAATCGACATGCCGAGAAAAGCGCAGCGCAACCGAGATGAGGCGGAAGATTGGTGAGGCGGCTTCTCTCAGGATCGGTAGGCAGACGAATGTCATCTGGAGGGCGTTGAACGGTGAAGTGGTATTCGTGACTTGACTCGAGAGTGAGTCTGTTACGATGTGATGATAGAGAAAGGAAGCGGCAGCATGTTCTAAGTGTGGAAGTCAATCACCTACCTCGCCATCCTCACATAGAGGTATCCGTCCTCGAACAACGATTGTCGATTTCGGCTGCAGCGGATTGGCATTGAGGTTGAGGACGCCTCCGTTACGGGAGATTTTGTTTACAGCCTACAATCAAACCCGTCGCGGAAGTCGTCGATGCTGCTACAGAATGCACCTGCAAGAACTCCAGACCCTCGAGATATTAGGGATTTGCCAACCGAGACTTAGGGAAGGTTACTCGGTCCACAATGTCCATGTTTTGCGGGTGAAGAAGAATATTTAGTAGAGTAGTGATGTATGCCCGGGTGCGTCCAAGCGCTCCCGATCAGCTGGGTCGATCTCCGCTCCCGGCGAACCTAGCGCAGCTATTAAGAGTTTCTGCGTTAGCTGGTTTTCTCCACCAAATGATATCAACGCTAATGACCTTCAGTGGCATGATCCTGGCAATGCTGGCAAAAGAAGTCGTCGCGAGAAGTCGTGAGTACACAAGGAATAGGCATGCAAATCACCACGATCGAACGAGCTATGGCAGCGATACTGACAAATTGGATCCTGTACATCGTTCAAATTACGCAAGTTACGGTGATGATCGACTCAGTGATCAGACTTTCCGTGTGGATGATCCTTCTCCTGCTGTTCTGCCGTCTCCTTCTGCAAATCCTCGATATGTTCATCGTGGTCGTGAACTTTCTCCTTATCGGCAGCTGTGTTGGATTCGGAGCTCGAGGCTAGCTCCTCATGCCATTCACCCTTGCCCTGCTTCTGCTTCTCGATCTGCTCGTGCTTGATTCGATCGAGTTCCTCCGGGCTTCGATTGGCATCCTCTTTGAGTCGCAGCGCTGGAGCTTGGGTAAACCTTCGCATGGGAGCAATAAGAGCTCGGGAAAGGTTAGGCTGTGCCCGGTGGCTAACGCGACTATATGCCCTCATCTTGAATGGCCTTGAGCAATCGTGACTTCTTTGAAAGACGCCTGTGGTGCTGTGAGCTCCGGAGCGGCTGCGAACGAAAGAGCATCAAACTCACAACCAATCGAGCGTCTGGATGGTGTGAGATGGTCCGGCAGAGATCACTCTCCGGTCGTTCAAGGACTTCACGGGAGGGTGATCAGCTGTCCTGAGGCTAGACGAGAGCGTGCAAGAAGACGTTCTGAATCGCTGTGAAGCTCGCCAGCTACCTTATCCATGCAGGCCGTATCGCCATGATTGGCCATGACGTCGCGGCGCTCGTGCCTGCATTACCATGATCTGAAGACGGCAATCTCTCCGGTATAACGGTAGAGCTTGCCATGCGGCGAAGAAACCCAAACGATCTTAATGCTCACTTTCAAAATGGATACAAATGTGGTATCCGCAATTGACGTCGATGCATAGAGTTCAGCGAGAGCGGCGGTGATGTAGCCATTGGTATTATAGAACACCCCCTTTGTCCGCCCCCAGGCAACCCCCACCTCGAACTTTACTCTAGCATCATGGTCAGATTGGTAAGTAACGGCCCACCGGCACATGCATTGGACTACCGACCTTCGCTCCCACAACTTCGCATTACTCACATATCAGTCACACACCTTCAACACTCCGTGCACGCTTGTTAAACCCGCAACACTGTCTTCCCGATCAGTCTGGGCCTCAGCCTCGCACTTAAAACGGCCTCACGTGCCCACCCATCACCTTCGACTCACACCTTTGTTTGCTACCCAACCCTTATATACCCGACCCAGCTCTCGCCTTCCGGCATACTCCACTCGTCCGATACTTCGAAAGCTACTGCCTCTGGACCTCCCTCCCCAATATCGCCGCCGTCCCGCAGGCATGACAGACGACGTGCGCGGAGACATGACAATGTCTGAATATGAATTCCCACACAGCAGGCTGCGCCGCCGGATCGAGGACCCAAATCGAACACCCCTGGTTCTCATAGCCTGCGGCTCCTTCTCGCCACTCACATTTCTCCACCTGCGCATGTTCGAAATGGCCGCTGATTACGCGCGCTTCAATACCGAGTTCGAGGTGGTTGGAGCCTACCTATCGTGTGTGGGCGATGCATACAAGAAGACTGGCCTAGTGAAGGCAGAGCACAGAATCAACATGTGTTCACTGGCTGTAGCTCAGAGCAGCTGGATCGCAGTGGATCCTTGGGAGGCCTTGCATAGTGAGTATCTTGAGACGGCAAAGGTGCTGGATCATTTCGATCATGAGATCAATGGAGTACTGGATGGAGTCGCGACACCAGTAGGCAGGAAGAAGTGTCACATTGCGCTGTTGGCCGGGGCAGATTTGATCCAGACCATGAGCACACCAGGGGTATGGGCGCCGAAGGATATTGATTACATCCTGAAGACCTACGGTGCATTCATCGTAGAGGTGAGACATACTGCCAGTATTAATGACAAAAGAATGGACTGACACATCTACAGCGATCCGGCACAGACATTGACGAAGCGCTTTCAGCACTACAGGAGTGGAAGGAGAAGATCTGGGTCATCCAACAGCTGGTCCAGAACGACATCTCGTCCACTAAGATCCGATTGTTCCGTCGCCGCGACATGTCAATCCGCTATCTGGTGCCCGAGCCGGTTGTGGACTATATCGAAGATCACAACCTGTATGACGAAGATGGCGTCGCAAGCACAAGCAGCGACGGCAAGGGCAAGGAGCGTAATAAGCCCGGTGAGAGCAAGGGTGTGGCTTCTGCGTCTGCTTCCGCAGCTGGCAGCAGTGCCAACGCGGGATAGAAGTGATGTTGAGCGATTGACGAAGTTATGAGGAATGATGAACGGTGGCGAGCTGCGAGCCGGGAAGGTTTGCTCATTGTGTGCGTCTGACCAAGGGTTCACATACAGATGTTAGACGCAGCAGTATTTTGGCGCAAACGCACTCTGTATACCGCAGTTGTAGCATCAGTACAAGCAGGGAGCAATCGATGTGCGTACCTTACTCGCAAGCTGTCAATGTCAGTATTAGCAGCTGAAGTCGAGATGAGGTTGATTGTTGCCTGATCGGTTCTGCTGCGTGTTGGCAAGTGCGAGCCGGAGTACCGTGTGTAGACAACCAAGCTGCCACATAGTAGTGCTCAGAGAATATGAAACTACAGTACGGGTATCACATATTGTATGTCAACCGCTGGCCAGCCCTGTGCTTCCCAATCCTTCCCAAAACCGCTTCAACCCACCTACTCTCTCCCTCTTCGGCCTTCGCTCCCACTCCGCAGTCTCCCTCCTCTCACTTGGACCGCTCACCTTCATCTTCCTGCTGAACTTCCAGACCAGCACCCCCACACCAGCATTACTGTCTTTCCTTCTCGCTCTGATCTCCCTCGCCTTCCTCTCCAGCCACACCCTCAACCCTTCCTTCAACCTCTCCCTCTCGAGCTGACGCTTTCTCTCTACAAGCCCGCCACCTCCCCAGACGAAGTCGCCCGATCTGCGATCTACGCGGCAGCACTCCTTGGGTAGGATGTTGGCAGCTACGAGGGTAGAGAGCTTCGGTCGGCGTTGCAACGAGCGACTGAGGCGGATGCAGACCAGGGACCAATGCAGCCGGCGTGCCGCGAGATGTGTACGCGAGAGATAGATGTTCGACGTAGGGGGCTGGAGAGTCTGCAAAGATGGACGTAGGGGAAGGAGATGAGCCAGAGAGCTAAGTGAGTACTTCAGGCGAAGAACATGAAGATGGGGATCTAGGGCAAGGAAACGCAGAGAACGTGACGTCTGTACTCACATTCCATCAGCAGGTATCTTCAGATGTATAACCTTCGGTGCTACCAACCCGAGACAACGCGAGGAGCTCGGGGATATCCAAATAATACAGAATCTGTAGTATGAGCTCGTTTGGTAGACTGCCAAGGCTGAGGGCCGTCATCTTTAGACTTTCCGTTCGAGTACGCGAGCGAGGTGATTACATGCGGCGATGAGGTGAGATGGAGTGAGGTGCAGCAGCATCTGGACTTGTTTGGCGACAGGATGACGTCTGAGCTTCAAACAAGCGCGCGCGGCTACTGAGGCAGGAGCGAACATTGGCACGTGCTGCGTGCATGTGGGACATCAAACACTGTGGGAACACCCCTGAGACCGACAGACAGCGAGAGATCACATTACGCGCCTTGGAGCCTATAATCACAATTTTCGGAGCCGCCAGCCTGGACTGGAATCGATGCTGTCGCGTGAGGAGCCAACTTGACCTGTCCTACTCCTGGCCTTATGCAGCACCAGCTACCGGGTATCACGAGGCCGCGCTCTGCATGAACGACAAATTAGCTAATGGCTAGCTCTGATCCATAGTCACTCCTTCAGCGATGACGAGTCCGTAGGATCTTAACATGCTCTACTGGCCTGGCCGAGGGGATCTCTGGCCAACACTTTGCCAACGATCCCACCTTCAAGGTGTTCCCAAGGACAGAGCGCTTCATGATTGCAACGTGAACGGACGGGCAAATTCCTCCATCATCACCAGATTTCGAAGTGTCACGATCGAACTTGCTACGCCTACTTGAAACGTTTTATCGCTCTGCTGTGCTCCGCACGTGGAGCTGCAGGTACCCATCTGTACGTCTGCCGCCGGTCGATGCCCATTCTCATTGGCCTACGCTTTCGTAGAAGCGCCGGCGCACCAATCGTGGACAGGTCGGTCGCACGATCCCGCTCTAGCCGCCTTCGCCTCAGGCGACCAGCACCTCATGCAGGTCGTCGACTGCCCGCAGTCGGCCTTTCCGGCCCAGCGTTTGCTTTCATTCACATGACGGAGCTCTGCTGTTGTAGTGCCAAGCTCGATACCGACGTCAGCTGGCAAATTCGACTACGCTGCTTGTTCGAAGGTACTTTGCTACGGCGCTTGTACAGCTCGCTTTCGTTAATCCTTGACTACTATACTGTGCCCAGAGTCTACAGCTCGGTATGTCGGCTAGTTCTATTTACCGCTAGAGCTCACAGGTACGGAGTGCAGCCCGTGGCAAGTCTTGCACCAGCATGCGCGCGATTGGTGGTGCACGGTCTTCCAGCCTCCTCCCGGGGCGATCATGCGTTGTAATATATCGACTGGCTCTGAGTCGTCCTATGCGTGCCCTTGAGGGTTGCGTGGGTCCCTCGAGAGGGACAGCAGTATCGTTGCAACTGTCAAAGCAGCGTCTTGGTTTCATTGGATCGAGCGTCTTGGTCTCATTGGATCGCTAGGCTGCAGAGCTGGGCTCTGTTACCCTCCTGCCACTCAGGTACAGCATTCACTGCTCTTCGAGTCGGTGAGACAGGCGTTTCCATTCGAAAAAGTGTAACATAGGTACAGTGTAGCGCTCGAATCAGGTCATTGCGATCGCAGACCGGTGAAGAAAATGTAGCAGAAGGGGGTTCGGTCGTTCAGTGGCACGTATCAGCATGGCGCTCGGTATCACGGAATTTCTTGCTGACCTGCTCGGACGCATTTGCAGATAGCCTTTTGCTGATCCACCACACTCTGAATGCCACGTCACAGAGCGGAGAAGGTCTGGTCGAATCTAGCGCACTCATGCCACCGATCTCAGGAAGGTCCTTCCCCAAAGAGGCTTGCTCAGCATCCGCTCCTACCGTTTCACCGGCCTGGATCCCAGTCACCACTCTATTGTTCGCAGCTCGGGCGAATCAAGCAAGAAGCATGTCGCGCTGTCGACGGCTCGCTGCAGTAGCCTTGGACGGAATACAATCACATGAGTGTCAGCAAGCGGGCGATCCCACTCGTCCGCATGCATGGGCACTCACTGGGCATACCAATGAGGGGAGCTGCTCATGCCGAGCGTGGCCTCATCACGAGCCGTCCGCGACAGCCGGCGGCCGTCAATGGCGAGTCGCGTCGTTAGACCTGCTCGTGCTTGTGAAGGCATGGGTGTTCGCAGGGGTAGGTCCAAAGCACCTTCATGCACGCTCTGAAGTCTCTGCATCAGCGGGCATCGCAACTGGCCACGCTATCGAGGCACAGCAAGGGCAACCGGGTATTGCTCACTTGGGCTCGTGTAGGAGATCTTGGGAGTCTAATTACAGTCATTGCGCGTCTGCAGCAAGAGGCTGGCGTGGACCAGTGCCAAGACATATCACGAAGCTGTTCGCCAAAGCCACATCATGTTGGCCTCAGGCTTGACAAGCCGGCGGCATGGCCCGTCAGCGTCGCTACCAAAGGCAATGTCACGGGACTTCACTAACGGCTCGTAGATGTAGCAGAATACTGTCCTCAAGGCCCAATGACCTTGAGGGCCGAGGCTTGACTCGTGCACAGTCATTGGAACGCACGTGACCCATACTACACCTCACTTGCCCTTCAAACACACTTTAACCAGCCGAGCACCAACAAACTCACGTTGAGCGTAATCCCAGTCAGTGTGGCCGTACCGAGGGATAAGCACAGTCGAAGGCAACACCTCCCGGCCACCTTCATAGGCGGAGAAGCAGCCACGACCATGGCGATCGCGCAGAGCGCACTATCGAGACGCGGGCTAGACTCGACGGATGCCCCGTAGGTGCCATTGTAATCTGCCGGTGAATGTCATCTAGCTTCATACGGGGTGATCCGCCCTCCCCGAAGTATTTCGTTGGCTAAGTGCAAGCGAAGCATCGGGTGATGGCAAGCGATGGTGTACCATGTGGAGCCTTGAGCGGGACAATGCTCGCCGTCGGCCAGACAGTGTGTGCGCTGGCATGAGCGCGGAGCGTGGAAGGGAAAGTACAAAAGGCCTGTCGACGTCGACGGTAGATGCTCCTCCTCTTCCTCATCTTCATCGTCCTTTCATAGCCAGCCATTTTCAACGCTCCTCATCTACCGATCGTCATCATCATCACTAGTGTAAGTCATACATACGCTCTATCTCCTCAGGCAAGCCTTGAGCTTGGACGGTGGGCCATGATGAGTGGTCTCGCCCCTCGCAGCGCCGATTCGACGGATATCTTCCCCGTGGTTCTGTAAGTGGCTGATATGAGTGGCCAGCATCGACCCTTACATACTCGCCCGCAAAGAGTCACGTCATCCACAACACAATCATGTGAGCCCGCTTGCCCAATCCTACTCACAATCAATCCCACTAATCCTTTCCTCAAGGTGCTTCTACGATCAGCACGTTTACGTTTGCAAGGATTGGAAGTCCGCATGCCCAATTCCTCTCACAGTTTCACGGCACTAACCCATTCTCTCCAAGGTGGTCAAACTTCCGCCAGCACTGTCAAAAGGTCAGCGCAGCTGCACCGTGAAGCGCTAATGTGCCGTCGAGCGCTGATATGTGACAGGAATACCGCATGGGTGAAACATGCGGCATGAAGATGGTTTATCAGACCATCGGGCTTCCCGACAAGTGTAAGCTCTGCTGTCGCATCGAGGCGAAGCAGCGCCGTCTCGCCAAGCACAGAGAAGATTATCAACGCTGGGGGCAGTCTCCAGAACGTTATCGTGCCAGCATGGAGAAGGCGTTGGAGGAGATCAAAGATTTAGCTAACGAGATCCATTCGCTGGTGGCCGAGAAGAATGATAGGTACAAGATGATCGGGAACAGTCGGCGCTGAAGTTGAGTGTCATGCCGATGTTGATCTCGAGCTGAGATGCAGACGGGGCTGCCGGATGGAACATCTCTGAGCCAGTCGCTAAGTGGTAGCGTGGGACTTGTTTCGTTGGGATGATCGAGACTGCAGGGGAGAGTTTCTGACGATGTATTACTGCCGCTCTTTTGCTACGAGTCTGGTTTCATATAGCATTGCAACGACTTTACGGCCTTTCGCGAAGATCCATTGGCTTTCAGTGCATTCGTTTGAGTGCCTTCGAGTGTGCATTGAAGGTCGTCAAGTCGACCAATCACGTGCGAGCTGAAAAGCGCAAGATGAAACATGCAGGCGTTCTGGACTATTCTTCTCTCTACAAGACGACATTTGCACCGATGTGTCGCAGGCAAGATGCCGCAATCACGGCGAAGTGCTTAGGGAATGCGGACGCAGAGCAGTGTGGCGGAAATGCATTTTACGTTCTATCCTGAGCTAAGTATATTGCCGCCAGCGACCAAGCGCTCAATGTCCTGCACATTGCGCCGATCAGATCACCCCAAACGCTGTAAGCCAAATGCGATGTCATGTCACATATCGTAGTCTTCCTACGGTTATCAACTACTGTTTCGATCAAGTCGCCGTTGTCGTCGCCTTCGCCTCAGAGGTCGTGTAAGGGGACCAGAACGCCGGTGGACCGAAAGACTGTGGTCCACCGCCGTAGCCGTTCTGTGGCAGACAAGTGCTGTAGCAGCCAAAGATCGTCTCGGTTGTGGTGACCGTGATGTAGCTGCTGTTGTCCCACATGCATGAGCTGAAGATTGGCGTGATCGATGTCTGTGGCGGTGAGGTGCCGGTCGATAGCATCATCGAGGTCGTGATGTTTGTGCTTTCCGTGCCGGTTCGAAGAGCCTGCGAGCTCGACAATGAGGACGAAGGTCCTGTGCTGAGAGGTATCGCCACCGTACTATTGCTGACGGATGGAAGGATGCTACCAGATGCAGTATACGTGGTCATCGGTGCAGTGCTAAGGGGTGGACTGTAGCTGAAAGGGGGATACGCGGTTGGAGGTGTCGCAGACGGAGCACTCGAGCTGTCCGTTCCGCTTCGAGGCTGTCCACTGTTGCTGAATCGGGTGGAGGCGAGAGATGTCAACACCGCCGAAGAAGGTGTGGCGCTAAGTGGTGGCGGCACAGTATGATTGTAAGGCGGGTAGGGGACTGGGGCCGTGCCACTTGGGATATATGATGGTGGAGTTACCGGATTCGAGATGTAAGGCGCGGGTGTAGATGTTGTCGATGTGAAGGACCAGTTTGCGCTTGAACTCGCGGCACCGGAGGCTTCAGATGAGGTGACAATGGTATATGGAGGGTAAGGCGCAGGACCTGTCATGATCACAATGTCGGAGGATTCGGTTCCAGATCGCGGCGCTGGGCTGTTTGTGAAAGATCCCTTCGATGTCGTGATTGCACCAGATGCTGCTGTCCCATAGCCGCCGGACGTACCGTTCAATGTCGCTGTAGACGTGACGACACCCGATGCCACGTAGCCAGACCCATAAGCAGTGGCATACGAATTTAAGATCACCGAGCTGCCAATGGTGTAGTAGCTGACAACTGTTGACACGATATCACTTGAGTCCGTCCCACTGCGTGGCACACCAGAGTTCGTGAATGTCGCCGTATTCGCAGGACCCGTAGAAGTTATCACTCCAGACGCAGCGGTGCTGAAGTCTCCTCCATAACCATCTCCAGTGCCGTTTGCTGAGTTGGCGCCCGAGGTAGCGTAGCCGGACGAGTATGCTGTGCCGTACGAGTTGATGATCACTACACTGCCAACCTGCCCGCTTCCAGTGGAATACGCATAGCCCGAAGCTGCGTATCCGGAACCTCCGGCTGTGCCGCCACTGTTGGTGATGACGTTCTCAGTGGAGTAGATCGAGGTCGATGTGACAACAGGTGGAGGAGTCTGTACCACGCCAGAAGTGGCATAGCCGGATCCTCCGCTCGTGGCTCCAGAATTGTAGATGACTGTCTGAGTGGCAATGACCCCGGTAGAAGTCACGATACCGCTGGAAGCACCTCCGTTGCCGCCATCGTCACTGCCACTGTCGCCGTTGCTATTGCTCGCAGAGTAACTGGTCTCTGAGTAGTACAGTGTGGTCGTGCTAGCGTTAAGGTGCGTACCATTGGCACTGTAGTCGGCATCGATTATGGTCTCGGTTGTATTGTATACCGTTTGATTGCCTCTATATGTGATTTCCGTCACATTTTGATCCTGTATCGTCGAATAGCCACCGTTGCCGCTGTTGTTGCTCTGGCTGTTCGAGGTGTTGTTCGAGCCAACGGCGTACTGGGTCTCGCCTGCTGCGTAGACAGTAGTGGCAGACGACCACGCTACCGACCAGGTGGTGTAGTATGAATAGTACCAGCTTCCGTTGGACGAGTAGTATGTCGAATATACAGATCCTGTGGAGTAGGTTGTACCGTCCTGGACGTAGGTTGAGTAGCTGGTGTAGGCAGGCATGCGTCCACTTGCGACTGGTGGGCCCGGCGTGATGATTGGTACCGAAGTCGTGCTGTTTCCGAACATCGAAGACATGGAGGAGCTCATATCGGTTGGTGCCACAGTAGACGTCTCGCCATTGAAAGGCACAGACTCGGTACTCGTGCCCGAAGGGTCGTGGGGAGCCACACCGACTGCTATCCTTCGCAGAATCGCCACATCCATCCCGAGGGCGAGTACCGTCTCATTAGCGGCAGCCTCTGCCTTCAGAAAGCAATTGGCGCCTTTCTCGGTCGGCACTTCGTAGTACACGACTCCCTGGCAGACCGGCTGATCGAATTGGGCGTCTGCTAAGGAACAGGCCGCAACACACTGCGAAAAGCTATCGTAGCTCAGATTACTGAAGAGATCGGGCGAGTTGGGTAGGTCTGCATTGCAATAGATGTCATAGTCGAAGCGCTCGTTGTCGACCATTTGACTGACCGTGGTGTTGTTGTCATCGGGGCAAGTGAAAGGTTTCGCGGTCGGAGTCGCTGCATGCGTCGAGGTGAACGAAGTTGATGTCTCATCGCTGATCGTGCCGGTCTGGCTGATATCTGGTGTCTGCGCATATACGCTGCTGGCTGCGGCAGAGCCAGTTGCGGAAGTTGCATTTACACTTGGGGAAATAGCTGCACTTGGTGTTACAGCGACAGTCGTGGTTGTAGTGGTGGTTACAGGACCATCTGTGCGTGTGCTGTACACAGTGGTGGTCGTTTCCGTGAACCCATACAGGGTCGAGTACTGCGGAGTGTCAATTCTGCGTCGCCAGAGGCTCCTGAGACAAGGTCACTTACCACAGGCAGATTAGTGTACGTTCTCGTCACTGTCGAACCACTGTAAGTCTGACACTCGCAAGCGCTGGACAAGCTGGTCGAGACTTCATTGTCACTAGGTGTTGAGGAGGAATTGTCGGCAGCCGCGCGGCGGTACATGTCGAAGATTTGACGCTTGGTCAGATCTGTAATTCTTGCAGCAGGCGTAGGGAGTGGAGCACGCTTCCTCATAGCTGTATTCGAGACTGTTACAGTGACTGTGGACGTGGCCGTCGTGCGGACGATTTCCTTGTCGGTATATACACGTGTGGTGACGACGGTGGCAGTTCTGTTAACGTCAATTCTTTGCACTTTCTCTCAGAATTGGTGATAACAAACTGTGTAGGGGTGTAGTCGTATGTGGTGGTTTCGTTCGGATATGTGATCAGTGCTTGGCAGATCGTCTCGCCGAAGGTAGAATTGTTGACAAAGTAGTAGTAGTCATCTTGGTAGCAGGTTTCCCGATGGAGAAGACTCCTCATCCAGTTCAAGACGCCCGCCTGTGCCTCGATCTTATCATTGCGCTTCTGAACGGAGGGCGGCACTCTCGCTAGTGCCGTGCAAACCAATGACAGGCATACTGCCAAGTTAGCGACTGAGCGCATGGTTAAGCGCCGCTCTTAGCAAATGAGAGATGAGGTGCTTCCCTATAGGAGTCTAGGGTTGGGACAGTCGAGATCGTTGATGCTGCGATTGAAGCTTGAGGTCTGGATGCTGACATGGAGGCATCGAACGTCCTTATAGAGCTGCAACGTCGAAGTTCGCTACAGTTCCACCTTTCTAGCTAGCCACCATCGCAGTGACTTTCATGTCTGCCTTGCAGAGGCTGGTCTGAATGGGTTTTGTCCGCGTACAAGGATTACTGATGGTGTAGAGGCAATGTTCCAGCGTGATTCTTGGTATCGTTCCAAGCCAGCACCCAGCAGGCCTTGCGCAAGTCACAGTCCGCGACCTGCCGCGTCGCGGCCTGTGGGCACCGCTAACATCGCTCTGCCAGACAGCCGAGAATGTTTCCAGTCCCACCAGCAATGAGGCGGGCTGACCCGCTATCCCTTGCGGAATTATCTCAAGACTTGACCTACCAGGGCTGGCTATCGCCTTGCAGTGGTCGCATTCTTCTGTTGACCACATCACCCGAAGAAAGAATTGGGATCGAGTTGAGGAATGTGGAAACGCGAAACCAACACGCAAGAGGGGAGGTACTTTACTTATCAGTTGTGGAAAGGACACAGATAGCTACAAGATGATATGGGTCAGCGACGATAGCTTGATGAAAGATCTACATAGAATGGTGGATGGTAGAATTGTGGTTCTGCCGAACACGTTGATGTCGAACGGTCGTCCTCGAGTAATGACCTCCTGCAGTTCGAAGCCGCTTAGTCATCCCAGCCTGTCAACTCCATCTCATTGCAGCTCCCGTTCATTATCCACATACACCAGATTGACTTCGCGCTGCCTAGTACCTGCAGAAGTAATGCGCGCGCGTAGCGTCGTGCAACACTGCTGTCGGCTGTGTCATCATTGATGGGCATCTGCAGCTCATGCCTCGGCCTGAACCGGCATCCCTCGCAGGAAGTGAGTCGGTCTACTGTAGGACATCTCACTGGCAGTGGTACTGATCACCAACAGAGGGCTGCCGAGTCTGATCCATTGCTTAGCGATGCCGCAGCACAGCAGTATGGTGCTACCAGTTTGAGCCCTAGATCGTATCCTGATGAGGAAGACTTGCAGAGGGAGAGGGAGATGTTGGGTCAGATCACTGCGCGCGCGACTGAGTATGTTGACGAAGACCTATGCCGAGCTGCGCGCGAGACTGACGTGAAATGATAGGAACATGATCGACGTTCAGCATCCCAACGCTAGTGACCTCACGCATTACCTCGTACCCTATACCACTCGCCGGCGTGAGCCTGCCGACGCCGACACTACGGGGACTTCGGCTTCGACCGCCGATCACGAGGTCGACGCGAATGAGCAGGCTTGGCTAGAAAGCATCCAAAGTCTCCAATCAGAGAGGGGACCACAAATCAAGACACTCAAGCGCGGTGCTCTGGTACTTGATCTTGGTCAATTGAGGGAAGCGTCGGGCCCGTCAACTAGGAGACAATGAGCATGGGAGCATACGGCTCTTGATGCGAATCCTTGCCTGCATGACTGGAGTTGGGATCCTAGATCAAGAATCACTGCAAGAAAATGCCCTGTACGAACATGTTAATGTCAATTGATCAGGGCGCCTGAATACTGCGGATTTCAGGGGACGTTCCCTTCGCTCCTATTCGACAATGTAATCGACGCAGCTGTGCTCCTCTGCCCCTGCTCACTGCAGTAGGTCCAGCTTGCGGCGTCTCTGCGTAAATGACGGTATCCGTGAGTAAATGTGTTTGCTTGACGAAATCTTTCAGTGAGCGGCAGCATAGTGCGTGACTACTGGGGTTAGATTGACAGGAGCATCACGTGCTTCCTAGACACGGTGAGAGTCAGGAGCATTCGTGCTGATCTGCTAACATCGTCACATGCTGTGGAACAACGACGACACAATCGAGTGCTTCCGAAGTGCTTGCATACCGGCGTGCATAAATAGAAGCTCGGCCAGCACCGAGCATTCCAACCTGAAACATATCCACTTATGCAACAGCTCCCAGAATAGCACATCCAGACTTCACCTCCCGAATCACCAAAAGCATTCTGGCGTAACTGTATCTGCATACTGCACAACTTCTCAGTGAGAGACGGCTTGGAGCTTCAATATTTGATCGATAACGTCCACTAAACACGTTCTTACCATGCGCCTGCACGTGCTTGCTTGCTGAGTAAACAAGGGCATCGTTGCTTGAAAGCCAGCAATCAACGCCCTTTCATTTCGTTTCTGGCGCTTGCTTGCCTCGCTCCGTTGCGCTTGCAACCTCGTTTGTGTACTCGCAGAGCCGCATCTTCGGCTTGTGCTAGGCCGTCTGCTTGTTTCAAACCACATCGCGCATCACCTCATTCAATGTCACGCGACTGAAACGCAGTATCGCGCCTGGATTCATTGCTGCATGCGGTATTGTGGGATCGCGAAGAGCTTCACGTAGATTGGTAATATAGTCGCCATGCCGGGCGTTCGTAAGTGCAGTCTGCGCCATTCGCCTATGGTGAAGTACTGACAAAGCTTCGCGTAGCTCCTAACGCGCTGGGAAAGCTCAAGGGGATGCTGAAGGGGATGCTGAAGGGTGGGAGTAAGAAGAAGCAAAGCCGCCAGGACCAGCAGACCAACGCATCTAGCGCCACCACCGCGGCATCACCTGCACAAGCCAGCAAGCCTGCCACCGGCGCGCCTGTCGCATCACCCGACACATCAAAGACCCTTCCACCGACTAACGCGCCCGTAAGAGCGACGCAGACCCAGCCTACGAACACAACATCGAGCGGACCAGCAGCTTTGGGTGCCGTAGGCGCAGCAGGCGCAGCAGCCGCGGGTGCAGGTGCACTTGCCACGAGCAGCACTCAGCCAGCTGCGCTAGGCACAAATGATGGCACAAGTGAGGAGCGGCCTGCGGTCTCGCCGGCAGAGCCGCCCACTGGAGTCGCAGACGAGGTTGGACGTTCGGAGCCCGTATCGGCTATTGAGTCGGAGGAGAAGCCACTGCCACCGCCGAAGAATGATGCTATTGCTGAGGATGTGAGAAGCGCGCAACCCATTGGTACGGAACACAAATTCTAAATTGCAAGCCAGTACACTGACCAGCATATAGCACCCGCTACGGAAGCCTCGCCAGTCACCCACCAGACTCAGACCGCGCAACGCTTAAACCCCGCTCTCGCACCCATCGACGACGAGAACGCTAAGCCCAATGGAATCGCGCCAGTCTCGAGTGAGACTCAACCGGCTCTCGCCGAGTCCACACCTCAAGCGACGTCCGCCAAGCCTGGTATCCTCGACGAGAAGATGCCAGTGATGGCCGAAGAGCCACCAGAACTTAAGCCAGTGGCCGCAAAGCCAGGCATGAGCGCGACGTCTGGTCCACTGGAGGACTTTCCCGAGGGTGGAGCAGAGAAGGATGAGACCCTTCGTTAGTAGCGATGGATTTGCTGAGCTTTTGTGCGATCAGTGTCTCACGACTCGGCTGAGCTAGAAAGTCGACACGATGCTGCATTGTCAGAGCCTGCGACAGATGGAATTAAGCAGACGGAGCGACGGCAGTGCATATGGCATGAAGCACAATACGCACTTCGATCTGCTCTAGCACTAGAGTGCGACCTCTAGGTGCAGTCGGAGAAACAGGCGCCGGTCATTTGCATGGTACGGGCATTTCTGGTGGCAGATCAGGACACTGAGCCGCGTGGAGATTGCATACTCTTCATTGGAGTGCTTGCTAGGGGAGTGCGGATCGGCAGTTCTATACCCATGGTTTACGGCGATTGTATGTCTTTCATCGAGATCACCTTTTCCCAGGAACAGAAGGGTGTCCCTCCAAGCAACAGTCGGAGTCGAAGCTGGTATTCATCACTATGGGGAGTAACCAGTGCTCGACGACTCCACACCTCGCACGTGAAGTGGTCATAGTTGCTGTCGTTTTCCATCGAATACTCGATCCCCCATGTACAGTTGCCCCCACGTCTACCCCACAGTTCTGCGCTCTCACACCTCTCAGCTTCGTTGGATGTGCCACACATGTATGACATAGCTCTTCCCTCGTAGACATAATAATTTTCACGTCCCATGGTCTAATCCCCTCCGACATGGACGTAGCATACGATCACATCCAAGAGGAGACCCTCCCCTCCCGCTCCGCTACCCCCAACGCCTCGGACCCTTCGTCTGCCCCGCAGCCTTCCCTCAATAGCGAGTTTCAGGAAGCATTCAAAGCTGTCTCTGCCTCTCCGTGGGGTGCGAAGCTAGGTGGGTGGTTTGGAGAAGCGAGGAAACAGACCGAGGCATTCGTCAGTGATCTGCAGAAGGAGGCTACGGAAGCGCAGGAGCAGGCGAGCAAAGGGTTGGAGCAGCTTGTGCAGCGGACGAGGGGGATTAGTCTTGCCGGGCAAAATCCGGAGGAATCAGGGGAGACGACTGAGTCGGCGAAGGCCGAGGAAAAAGCAGATGTGAAGTCGGGTGCAGAGACCGAGGTCGAGCGTCCGGAGAGCCTACCTGCAGACATCGTGAAGGAGGCTGGCACGCTTGTCGCGAGCTTCCGCAACACAGCGGCAGCCAAGCTGAGGGATCTGCAGAAGGCTGAGGACGCTGCCGATGAGGCGCTGTTGAAATTCGGGACCAACGTAAGGAATTTCTTACGGGACGCTGTGGTGATCAGTGCACCAAACGAGGACTCTGATCTTAAGGCCAAAGGGTCATCAAAGGAGGTACTGTTCGAGACTACGGAGCAAAGCACTGGCAGAAAAGTGTTTCACACCACGCGATTTGATGCGCAGCTGCATGCCATTCATACTGCACCAGGCTCGTTCACTGGAGATCCGCAGGGCGAGGAGTGGGAGACATGGAGAGAGGACTTCGACATTGACGAGCAGACTGAGGCTATCGTGAAGGATCTGGAGAAGTATGAAGAGCTGAGGCGCGCGATGGAGAAGCTTGTGCCTGAGAAAGTCGAGTACAGGACGTTCTGGGCGAGATACTACTTCCTGCGAATGGCTATTGAGGAAGACGAGCGCAGGCGGAAGGAGGTGCTGAAAGGTAGAAGCCTGATGTTCCATCACTCATACTATAGTGGCAAACATACTAACATGCTTTGAGGTGCAGCTGCCGACCCAACAGAAGAAGTAGCCTGGGACGATGACGACGAGGACGAAGAAGAGAAGTCCAGAACTCCACAAACGGTCTCTCACAAAGCTTCCGCCAGCACCACGACACTTCACGCTACTGATTCGGCTACGCTGCAAATCCCAAATTCGCCGCGACGAAGCAACGAAGACGAGACGAAGAGTGTAGCCGCATCTGATGCAAGTTATGATCTTGTTTCAGGAACGACAAGTCGCGCGCCTGGAAGTCCGAAGGAGGAGAAGAAGGGGAGCAAGGAAGATAGTGATGATGACTGGGAGTAAACGCTAAGTCTCATAGGTGTATTGGGTGTTTGGCGTTGGATGTAGTCAGCGTCACGGCGCTTTGATTTGGCTTTGCTGGCGAGGAGACTGGCAGGAGTCTGTAACGTACCTTAGATCTCTTGTCTGGCTCGTTGATTGGTACTGATAATACGAATTCCCACCTATCCGCAGCACTTAGAGAGATCAACATGTGATGTGATTTGTGCAAGATCCTGCACACTCTTCGTCGACCACAGTGCATTGAGCGAGCAATAGAGCAACCGCAACAGTAGTGGTGAAAACCTCCTATCCTTGTATGTACTTCGATCTAAAGAGAAGCCCGAACCCCAAAGCGACCACCAGTGCCAGGCTCATCAAGGCCGTAATGATCATGCGGGTATATCTAGTTCCATCCATGCCTCTACCCCATCAATCACAATGCCTTAAACCAGATCATGACTCGTAGGAGCCAGGTAATGCCCCAGCGTCGACGTCCGCGCCGCCATTCATCTGCGACTCCTTGATTTTCTCGGCAGACAGGCGCTCGGTGACGATAAAGTTCATGTTCTCGTGGACGGTGAAGCCGACGACCATCTCGTCGAAGGGCTTCGCTAGACTGCAAGGCTGCAAGCTGAAGCGGAGCAGTGTCTGGAAACGTCTGTCAGTGATCATCGACCAACAAGGTACAGTCGCAGCACGTACCTCGATGACAGCCTTGTTCAACTCCATCGTCGCCACGCCACGTCCGAGACATCCAAAACGGCCATACCCGAAATTCAGCGTCACTGTCTCGTTCATTCTCGTGACTCGTGCTATCTCCTTCTCGCTACCATCCTTGCTCAGCCACCGCTCCGGTCGGAAGATCTCGCAATCCTCGCCGAAGATCTCAGGATCGTGCATCATGCCCCAGCTATTCCAGCCAATCTGCGTTCCTCCAGCGGCGAACTTCTCCACACCGTCGACTTCGATCATAGCACCCCCAGCCGGCACTTGCTTGGCCATAAGTCCGGTGACAGGAGGGTAGATGCGCAAGCCCTCCTTGATGCAGGCTTGGAGGTAAGGCAACTGCCGAGCTTCGGCGTCTTGAATCACTGGGCGAGAGATCTTGCCTGCTGCTATCGCAGCTTTGGCTTCGGCCAATA
>KZ111141.1:1890086-1909647 GCA_002077045.2 Rachicladosporium sp. CCFEE 5018
AGCTGCCCACTCCCAACCCGCCAAGCGCGTATCAGGAGTACCTGAACAACGAAACGGTGCTGGCATCGATCGGTGCGCAGGTCAACTACACTCAAAGCAATCCGTACGTGCAGCAAGCCTTCATCTCTACAGGCGACACCATTCGTGGCGGTCTGAGCCAGGACCTTGCATATCTGGTCAGCATTGGCATCCGCGTCGGCCTGATCTATGGCGACGCCGACTACATCTGCAACTGGTATGGCGGTGAGGCGATCAGTCTGCAAGTTGCATCACTGCTTCCTGCCACAATTCCCATGACTTCCACCTCCGACCCCAGCGCTATCGTCTTCACCCCACCGGACTACGCTACCTCTTTCCCGGCCGCCGGCTACGCTGGCGTTATTGTCAACGAGTCATATATCGGGGGTGACGTCCGCCAGTTCGGCAACCTCAGCTTCACGCGTGTCTTCGACGCTGGCCATCTGGTCCCTTACTACCAAGCTGAAGCGGCCTTCGTAATCTTCAGTCGCCTAGTACAGGGTACCGACATCAGCACCGGCGAAGCCAAGAATCTCTCCACTTGGAGCACTACAGGAACTCAAAACTCAACACGTACCAACACCGTGCCTCCCACGCCTTCTACAACCTGCTGGGTCAGAGACTGGAACAACACCTGCACGTCCGACGACACCGAGGCCATGTTGGCGGGCAAAGGCATAGTAATGCACGGCATATGGTATCCCGATGACGACTCCGTTACCCTGCCAAGCTCAAGCGTCGCTGCGGGCGTGCCGGGAAATCCGATGCCCACTTCCGGCTCGCTGAGCTCTGCGGGACAGGACGGAGGGAGCTCGACGATGGAGTTGACGGGTGTGTTTACTGCGACTGGGACGCCGAAGCCTTCGAGTAGCAAGGGCGCTGCGGCGGGTCTGCGGGCACCGGTGAAAAGCTGGCGAATGGCGCCGTTGGGGGTGGTAATTGGCGCTTTTGTGTTTGGCGGCATGCTCCTCCTTTGAGCGGAAAGTAAAAGAATATGTAAATACTACCAAAATGTACTATAACATATCGGACATCTTCGAATGTTCAGCTTCAACACAGCCACATGTTTAGCGTGCTACTTCAAGCACCCAGTCGTTACAAGGCTGTTTTAGAAAATCGTAACTGCGCTCGGGAGGGTATAAAGTGTAATTACTCTTGCTCTGCATATCTGTGGTGTGATCGTTTTGCTGTACGTATTATGACATGCTTTTCGTACCTTTCGCAATTGGCGGCACCCCTCTAAGGGCGTCTGATGAACGTCGTATTGGTGACTGGTCACCATCGTAGCTGATTTCGGTCACCTTGCTCGCGCGCTAGACATGTCGAGCTGATGCCCGGTACGCCGAGTCCATTACTGGACACCCGAAACCCAGATCCGCAAAGCGTAACGCAGTCCAACACCTGTGCGCCTCTCGAGCATCATAAGCTCCGCACAAGCCGTCGTCGAATATCTCTCGCCGTGCGCTTGCTATCAGTAATGTACAAGTCGCTCTACATGATAATCGCCGGGGCTGCAAACACACATTAGCCTTGTCCTCTCTCGAATCCACATACTCGAGCAACTTACCATCAACATTCGCCTTTATACTCTTATGCGGCAGCACACTCGCGCCGTTGCAGTAAATCTCATCCCCAATCGTCACATCATCCCCAAGTACACTCACATTCTCCAGCCTTGCCCAGCGGCCAATCGTGCTGTTCCAGCCTACAATCGTGCTCTTGACCCACGCGTGCTCTTTCACCTTGCTGCCCTGCAACAAAACACACCGCTGCAATCGCACGCCGTCGCCGATCTCGACGTTCGGCCCAATAACGACATTTGGTCCGATCTTGCAGTTCTTGCCGATCTTCGCTGAGGGGTCGATGAGCACGTTGCCGGAGTGGATGTAGGGTGTTGATTGGCCGGGGTGGGAGAGGAGCTTGGAGTTTTGTTTTGTGAGGGAGGAGAGGTAGAGGCAGGTTCCGCTGAGGAAGTCTTTGGGCTGGCCGACGTCCATCCAGAAGCCCTCCAGATCGAAGCTATGCAGCTGTCCGTCCTTCACAATCGCGGGGAACGTCTCTTGCTCGATGGAAGTTGGCCGCAGTTCGATGCGCTTTAGCACTGAGGGGTTGAGAATGTAGATCCCGGCGTTGATGCGGTTACCGACGAACTCGACGGGTTTTTCGACGAAGCGGTCGATGCGCGAGGGGTGGTCGGGTTTGTGCACGATCACACCGTACTTGCTCGGCTCTTCCACTTTGGTGACCACAATCGTGCCCTCCTGCCCATGGCTCTCGTGGAACTTCGCCAACTCATTGAACGGAAAGTCGCAGATAACATCGCTGTTCAGCACGAAGAACGGCTTATCATCCTTCCCCAGCACCTTCTCAGCTAGCTTCAGCGGCCCAGCAGTCCCCAATGGCTCCGTCTCGACGCTGAAGGTGATGTTGACGTTGTACTCGGCGGAGTATTTCTCTAGCGCTTTTGTCATTATCTCCGGACGGTAGTTCACCGCTAGCACGATGTCTGTGACGCCTGCGTGGGCGAGGGCTTCGATTTGGTGGACGATCATGGGTCGGTTGCCGAATTCTACGAGGGGCTTGGGGAGGGTGAGGGTGAGGGGGCGGAGGCGCGTGCCGAAGCCGCCGACGAGGATGAGGGCTGCGTTGGAGTGTCAGTGAGAGCTGGTGGGCGAGCATGCTGGGCTTCGTACCTTTCATGCCCATTGTGCTGGTTGTATGGGGGTTGCGGTTGGGTGTAGTGTTGCGATTGCTACTGGAGTGTTCAGACTCGAGATGTTCAGTGCAGAGCGAGTGGTAGCAATCTTGCGATGGAGTACAAGATCACAGAGAGTCGATGTCAACACAATCAGAATCTGGCGGTCAGCGCATGTGCTCGGAAGTGGCAGCTGTTACATATACGAAATGTCAAGCCACCGCAAGGCCACGCAAGAGTTCCCCTGCCCCTAACAAAACACTGCTCCAGACTCTCGGCTCCACTACGCGCACAGCGTAGCAGCAGCGATCAGGGTCTAGCTACATACTGCTACAGGAAGCGGCCAGTCATGTTCGGGGATGCCGCTCGTGTTGACTTTTTGGCGGACAGCGTGACACGAGTGCGTCGTGGCGTTGCTCGGCACTATTTCGAGATGCGTGCCTTGCATGATGACTACGCGCGAGATCTTACTTGTGGGAGCATGAGATTGTAGCATTGCTTTCCTCTGAAACACCGGCTGATGGCGAGCAGCATACACTGCCTGTGATCATGGAACAGCATGGCTTCGAGTCTGCCTTTCGCATGCGGTTCCGAGTATGCCCGCGCTGCATTGGGATTTGGAGATCTGCCCTCTTCCCCCGGGCCGAGCCTCAACGATCTCGAGTCGTCCGAGGCATGTTTTCGGTCGTAAACGCGCGAACGTGTGGATGAAGCGACTGGCGTCGACAGCGTCGAGAGCCTCTCCGACGCGGCGATCCACTATTTCACTACATCCTACAACACCCTCGTGCATGCGCGCGTGACGCACGTCGTCTCCAAACCCTCCTAATCATACAGTATCTCTTCCTCCCCTTCCGCATCCTCCAACCCGCCCTCCTCGTCCTCTTCCCCGTGCTCGCCTTCACCTGCTCCGTCCTCTTCAGCTTCGCCGTGCTCGTCTGCTGACGGTGCACGCGCATTCTCGTTCACCTGCTCCGCGGTAGCACTGACTTCCTCGCCGAGCTTACTTCTCGTTCTCCTCGCTGCTGCCCTGGCTCCACCAGTCGTGCTCCTGCGATCCCCGGTGGGCCGCCGCCTGACAGGTCCCAAGCGATACGGGCTGCCGAAGGTCTTCCGTCTACTCCCAGGCCTGCCAGCACGGCGCTTAGCAGCTGACACAGCACCGGGGAGTGGCGGGAAGATCTCGAAGCGGGTTGGAGGTATAGGCCCGCCATGAGATGTCGTGGGACGGGAGGATGAAGCTGTAGGTGGAGGGGACGGAGAGCGAGGTTGAGGCGTCTTTCGCGGGGACGTTCGACGGGTAGGTGAGACTGTCTTATGTCTAGTGGGCGATGCGGGTGCAGGTGTGCGACGAGGCGAAGTCCGACGAGGTGAGATTCCTGTTTGAGAGGGCTGCGGCGTGAGGGTGGGCATCTCGGAAGGCGAGCGGGAGGGTTTGCCGTTGAGCTCGACTGGTGGCGTCGCGTCGACGCTGTCCTCGACACTATCGGTGGCATTGTCTTCGTCGCCATTTGGTACAGGCACACTTGGCGGTGCGCTCGGCTCTTCAACGGCCTCGTTGCGAGGCGCAACAGTCTGCATGGGCTGGTTCGTCAAGGTCTCTTCACCCATGGCGAAGAATGAGGTGGGCTTGTGCGTCTCGTATGGCGTCCAGACCAGCAGATCACGGTTCAACTGGATCGTCGCTTTCTTATCGTGCTTGTCGACGTACTCCTTCATGTACTCATAGTCGAGACGCATAGCGTAAGTCTTCGTGATAGGATCTCGAGCAAGGAACCGCAACGCCTCGAGCGTGGAAATGATATCGTCGAAGGTCATGCCTGTATCCTTGGCGATGTCGGCGATGGAGACCTGCGCAGTCCCGATGGAGGCGCCTTTGTATTCCAACAGTAGTCGACAGAGCACAGTACGCCAGTAGGATCGATATGAGACAAGGCCCATGTCTGAAAGTGGCTTCTCCGGCGATCCAGTGCGCTCCTCGACTTTCGTAAGAAGGTAAGAGAACTCGATGAGCACCCTGCCAAAGCCACGCCGCATGTGCACGGGTAGCACCAGAATACAAGATACATTATTGCCCGGGCTCTGCAGCGCAGGAGCTAGAGGCGTGTCATGCGACATCTGCTCGGCGCCGCCGTTCGCTTGCAGCTCTGTGAGGGCATCAGCTGCAGGCTCTGGCACAGGTGGAGGACACCCACGCTTCTCTTTTGAGAAGTAGCCCACAAAGTGACACCCGAACTCGTCGTTCTCGGTCATGATGTAGAACAAGAAAGGCTCCACATCGTAGTACAGCGTCTTCGAGCCGAGAAAGAGCTTGGCTAGCAGACAGAGGTTCTGGCAGTACAGTGGATTTCGGCGCCCATCCACTTCCCAGAACGACAGCGTGGTCTCGTCGCCAGTTTCGGGATTTGTGATGGCCTGTCGATAGATTTCGTCACCTGGAGGATGCTTCGCGGAGCACTTCAGCTTGTGGCGCCATGCGACGTAGTCTGAGCTCATATACTTCAGGCAGAACTCGCAGATGTAGAGGTGCTTGTTCCTGCTGTACTCTTCGGGATATGGCGCGGCATGCCAGGTGTCGATCTCATAACGGCCGAAGTTGATGCATTTGATCTTGCTCGCTGGACCAGCTTGCTTCGCTCGTGCCGGCGTCTCGCCGTTCGTCTTCGCCATCTTCTCCTTCCACTTGAGCTCGGCACGTTCCCGGGCGTCTTGGAAAGCTTTGCGATCCGGGTCTTGAGGATAGGTGCGTGCCGTGTCGGCTTCGACCTCTGTGAGGATGCCGCCATACGGTCGACCTTTGTTCTCCTCGGTATCGCGGTCCGGGAAAGCGTAGAAAGGGTTGGCGTACATTGTCGTTTGCACAGCCGGGAAGTGCTGCGGCTCTTCCACCTCGACAGTGCCGGTCTGAGCTCGTGCATTGCGGAGACGCCTGATGCGGTCACGCTCGCGACGACGCTGCTTGCGCTGCACTTGCTTCTCGACCTCGTCCCATTGGGCGACGGAGACAGCTATCGCGACAATGCAGGTCTTCGGATCTTCTGTCGTTAAGACAATGCGTGCACCCCTCTTGCGACTCTTCTGTCTCTGTGGTCGATCTGCCCGTGATGGCTGAGACGCGACATCGTCTGCACCGTCTACACCGCTCACAGCAGCAGCTTCCTCGTCAATGGCCGATCGGCTGTCATCATCGCCAGGGTCAGTACGTTGACGCTTGCGAATGGCTGGTCTTGGCACATCGTCGGCATCGTCCGAAGGTGTCTTGCGCTTACGCAGCGACCGTGAGCCGTCCATTGGGTCCTCGTCCAGGATGAGAGTGTTGAAGACCGAGTGCGACGTAGGATCGATGCCGCCTCGCGCCGCAGGAAGTAGATCCCGCGCCATCTTAGGGGCGGAGGAACCGCGGCGGGAGGCCAGCGTCTCGGGAACATTCTTGAAGTCCTCCTCGAGGCCATTGGCAACACATTCTTTACATCGCCAGCGAGCGGCGTCTGCATATTGTCAGTATAGACCGTATATATAAATTGGATTACCTCTTATGCAGAAGCATATGAAGCTGACCCACCTTCATCGGAAGCCAGCGAATTGTTGTCCCGCGCGCATGATCTATGGGCTAAGATAAGTCAGCTTGGACCCCGGATTTGCAACTCTTATATTCGATTAAGAGTTCGTTTCTTCCTTCTCGACACATACTCAGATATGAGGGACTTGCACTTACAGTTGTCGCCACACACCGCACATGCGAGGAAGTCTTCATAGTCTGGACTCGGATCATTCTCTTCGTCTTGACCACAAAATCTGGCCGTTTTGTCAGTATATCTGCATGGCATAGAAAAGATTAGATGGTGGACTCACATGCAACGAGAGTCCGCGTCAGCAATCCTGATTTCGATCTCATCGCCATCCTCATCGTCATCGCGAGCCTCCCAGTCTTTCTCATCCGCCGACTCAGAAGCATCCGAATCCTCATCGACTTCGTTGGCAACAGATTCCGAGTCATCCTCCTCCTCCAGTTCGACCTTCTTCCGCCGATTCCGTCGGAGGGATCTCGTCTTCACTGCACCGACATTGTCGCCGACATCCTCGTCATCGTCCTCCTCGGCCTCGGCATCAGCCTCGCTGTCCTCCTCAGCTTCACCCTCCGCGTCCGCATCTGAATCCTCCTCGTCGCCCGAATGCTCCATCACAATGTCCTCATCCTCCGTTGCTGCTGCGCGTGTGGGCATGGCGCGTTTCTGCGGACTGTAGTCGACCCCGCGCCCACGCAACCTGGAAGGTGTGGGCGCCAGGCGCGAGACTGCGATTGTAGCCAGTTTCGCTGCTGCTCGTGCCTAGCCACGTGCTCCAGCTATGGGCAGTAACTATGCGTGCGAGAGCATGTGCTCTTGACTTGACTTCACTGCTCCTACCAGCCGCCTCCTGGCTTCCACCTCCTAGCCTTTCGTGTATTCACTACGTGTCCGCGCCAAACTTCCAGGACCAAGTGCCTCGTCCCCAGCCAGTCTCGGTGAATGCTTAGCAGTTCCTGAAGCGGCCGATATCGATGTCCAAGATGCTTGTGTAAGCGCCGCAGTTGTAGCCTCCTTGCGCCAGATCCCGTCTTTCCAGCGCGACGTGATGGCGTTGACGCGCGTGTGTGTATTTCCCTGTGAGCCAGAAGCCTATGCGACACCGTTGCGATAGGTGGAATGGCGTGTTGAGGTGTTGTTGAATTGATATTGTCGTGATTCCCTGCCGCGCTGCTTTGACGTGTAGAGAGCGAGTGACGATCTGGACAGACTACGGCTGTTCCCGTGTGCACCACTTGCTTGCTGAGGACAACGACAGACTAGGAACATTGACCAACACCTTGTGTACGCCCGATACACAGCCAAGATGGGTGTCCCATTCGAAGCGCTCCTCCCGTATGGGATCATGGCATGTATCTGCGCGCGTCGGGTCATTGATGTCAGCTAACAAAGTTGTAGCTCGGCGTATGTCCTACTATCCCTCCTCTTTCGACCCAATGGAGACCGCTCCACGGCATGCCATACGAGCAATAGGACTGACACGGCCCATACAGATGTTCATGATTTCAGGCGCCGGACTCTCAAAGCTCAGACACATGCAGAACGGAGGGAAGAGGGCAAGGCATTCGGTGGACCAATGGGACAGGCAGAGTACGCCATACGCACAAGGTTACGGAGCTGCTGTATAGTCACTGATGGATTGCTCACAGTGATGGATCGTGACCGACGGCTGACGGGATTCCTGCGCGGCCAGACAGATCAAGTGTTGGCACCGGAAGGGTTCGAGCTTAGCAATGGGTGGAGGGTATGTTGCTCGCGGTCAAAGGACTGCTCACCAAGATCGAATACTGACGAATTGAACAGGTCGAGAAGCGTATCATGTAGCCTTGTATCGATCATGCTACGAAAGTTTGACTGTCTGTTGAATCATCCACGCTGCCTAACAGACTGCTCCATCGCCTCCATCGCCTCAGCTTGGTTCGCGGCGAAGCCCAGCCAGACCGGACCTCGACTACACCGAATTCACTGTAACCTCCGGCGCTGACGTGCTCACACTGAACTCAATGTCGCGTCTACATTCCCCTGAGAGAATTAGTACGTACGACCTTGAAGCGCTGACATTGTCGGCGACTTCGCACCCTGTCGCAGATCAACGCCGCCCGTTGATTGGCAAGTGAAGGTAATAGCAGCGCCTCTCGAGCTTGTTAGACATAGAGAGAGCGCGAGCACTTTGAGTCGCATGATTGGGATCTGCCCGGCATATGATTTGCGATGAAACTGGAGGATCGAATGTTGAATGCGCTGATAGTCTTATTTCGCTTTCTATCACATGTGACACGCCAAAGGTCGACATTGCGACCCGGCCACCTGGTTTCACAGCTTGGGATTCGTCTCCTAGGCTCGCTCGGAACGCTCACAATGGGAACAAACGCGAAGGCTGCCTCAATGCCACACTTCTTACTGCAGCGTCTCGTTGGCCTACGTTATTGAATTGACAGGGTACGCGTATCTGTCTCGGTCAAGGAAGCAGGCGACGCTGATAACAACGAGGATGCCGTCAGCTATGCTCGCGCCTTACATGGTGGAGGGTCAGGCGGCAGATGAGGTGGCTTCAGGTGTGGCACAGGTTCGTTACGACTACAGTACAGTAGTGTGCATAATCAACTGGCTTTACACCAACGTCACTGGAGGCGTTGAGTTGTCGGCATCTGTGGTCTGCACTAATGGGGAGCAGGCCGACTTGCCCGCCCGTGTTGCCGCATGTTCAAAGGCTTCCACACAGCGTGTCGCTCGAAAACCGCCCGATCGTGATCAGACGCACATGGCAGAACGGCAGATATGCATTGTCGTGACGATCGTTGCTGCCACGAGTGAGGTGGGCTTGCAGAAAGCGGGAGCAGCAGTCCCAAAGCGTCTGCAATACGTAGTCTCTCAACCTTTCAGTATAGCAAGTGGCTGCTTCAATTGACGTGCGAATGTGCTGCCGTCTACGGTGTGGCTGCCACGAGGCGGAATGGTCTGCATGGTCGTGGAGATACATAGAATGTTGTCCATTCTGCCATATATGTTGAGGAAGGCTTCCGAGAGTGCCCTTGCCAGCACCTTGGCGCGTGCGCAATCTCTCAATCGTCCAATGCAATTTCCAGATTCACTACGTGCCGCCTTGCGTGCTGGCGATGCGCACGTCCGATGCACAACGAACGCAAAACCACAACATATAGTGCTATTATAATAGCAGACAAGCATAGGCACGGCCGCACGGGGACCTCCCCGAAGACATCATGCACGCCGGAGGCACCAGCAGGGGTCCTTTCGCGTGGCCTCCATGCAGCCGTTGGTCCTCGCGTGCGTGTATGATCGCCGTAACCGAATTGTGGTCTCGCTCGTGGTCTGCGGATCGAGGATTTTCAGGCACGCGAGGCTGCGATATTACTCCGACTCTGAAGTAGTGGAGATGCAGATATTGTTTGTGGGGTTTGGTGGCTTGGGGAGAGAAACCCGGCTACGAGGCGATGCGGTATGCGATGTCTGCATGGGTGTGTCCGGTTGCGAAGCGAGGGATGGATATTCGTTACACTTGTTGGGGTGTTACAGGATCCTGGATGGGCGCGAGTGAACATGCAGAGGTGCATGTTGCTGACTATGAATGGTGGGTTTGCGAGGGTGATGAGGGTTGAGAGAACGATTGCAGTTGGTAGCGAAGAAGGTCGCTTGAGGGCGGTTGTGATGTGTTCGATATCTGCACTGAGATGTCTACATGTATACATACATGTAGGTACATGTGCTTGTGTGTACGCAGCCCATGCACTCATCGAGCATTCGCTGTAGTCAGGACTTTGTTGATCATCGACGCACTCGGACTGATGGAAGCTCGGATCAAGTCGATATACTTGATACGGACGGGGAACACAGGCACCGCATATTTGTTATAGCACGCGGGAAGCTTGTATGTCATCTCATATACCGCCCGCTCCCTTGCGCATGCATTACCGCGTGATTGATGGAGCCTAGTTTGCAAACCAGGTTCAGATATTCTGGTGCTACTGCAAGGCGCCAAATTGCGGCAGACATATTTCTGTCGCAGGCGAACATATCATCGGCGGCGCAGAATGTAGAGACCTCGCAACGCTCGCGAGCGTTCGCGTAGACGCAGGTTGCTGTTCAAGGGCTACTTAGATGACGGAATGGAGCATGTATGTCTCACATCGAAATGCCGTCGGCGCTGCTGTGCCCTCCCTGCATGACGATCAGCTGTCAGAATCGACCCCAGACGTCTGCGAAGGATTCCCCTCGCCTAATTCGGATGCAAGACATGCCGTGCTACAACGGCTGGTGGCTTTTCGAACTTCCTTCGCGTACGCTGACTGTACACGGCATCGTGTGGGGAGTGGACTGCTGTTCCTCGCGTCGAGCCTGATCCTGGTCATCCACGTGAGCGATTTGTCTGCGTTGGGACGCCATGGCTTGCTGCCGGCGCTTCGAAGTTAATCTTCGCACACCATCCTGGACCGCTGAACTTCTGCGAAGGTAACCTGGTCAGCCACGCTCCACAGCGTTCTTTCACATGCTCGAGACGCCGTGCCGCGCCTCGGTTGCGTATGTGTGCATGCCCACGTGTCGGACGCTGTGTTCGACAGATGGCCATGTGTCGAAATTACGCCATGTGGTGTAATGGGGAGCTCGGGGCTGCAGCTCCGCTGCACAGCGAGTAAGCACGCCAGGGACGCAATGCCGTTGGCGTAAAGATGTCGCGTGGTGGAGGCTGAAAGGTGACGTGCATGGCACAGGGATGGGAAACGGAGCCAGTTGCTCACCAATGTCCAAGCGAGCTGTGCTCGAAGGACTACTGACGCCAGCCCAGTGAACCAGTGAGACATGCTCGGTAAGAGTTTGTGCTCGCCAGTGCGCTTCGTATGCTGTGCGGGTTTGAATGTAGCTATCTCTGGCATGCCAGGCTGCTGGGGTATTCGACCATAACATGCGCTCGCCTGCGTGTTGTGTTGTCTGCCGAACTTCGGTTACAGAGAGCAGCATCGCAAGCGATTTCATAGGAGAGCAACCGCCTACTAACCGGGCTTGTCACCTGCGCCGACCCTGGGTAGAAGCTTACGAACTCGGTCAACGCTACATGTACCGGCGGCTTCGTCCCATCGCTCTTGCCGTCCCGTCCGAACCAGCTCTGGTGGAATGATCGTCGACCTCTCTTGACCTACACGCTCCACCACCATACCTCACCATCGTCGCTATTCGATCGCGGTGAGATAGTCCTCCGTGAACATCTCTGTGATCTACGATAGACCCTTGACATCGATTGCGAAACTTGCGAGGAATGCCATACGCCGGTGCACAAGTGTGGTAGCGAGTCGGCAGCTCCCTCAACTAAGACCTGACTGCATCGAATCGACGAGTTCAGCCTTCGCAGCGAGCGTTGAAAAGCGATCGTGACGGTGCCTGATCTTGGACCAGCTTTGATCGTCATTCAAGACTTATAACCCAGCACAAATCACTTAATCCGTCCAAGGAAACGTGAACGAGCTGGCTTCTGACGCATCGCCGACTTGCTGGGCGTCCAGACGCGCAGACAAAGTTCAGAGAGCTGTACCTTTCACATGATAGTGCTTCGGTGGCGAACACAAGTATTGGCTGTTTGCACGGCATCATCAGGTCGACCGCTAAGATTCGGACTCGTGCACTAGGCCGCACTTCCTTCGACAAGAGGCCGGTCTTGTACACGTGAAGTCCTCGACGGCGAACAAAGCAGCTCTGAACTCTTGAGCAGCACCTCAACAGGAGGCGACTTCCACCCCGTCGGTTTGGAAGCTGCGTTGGAACTCACAAGGCAACAATACGGTTCTTCCGATTCGCAAACCTTCATGCCGACCAATGAGCATGGATCATCTGACATATTGAGACATCACGAGCGGCCATCGCACCAGACTTCACGCAAGCTATACCCTTTCGACGCATCATAGCCGGCGCTTTACGGCAGACTGAACATCTGTGCTTCGAGTCTGGACTTCACTACCGAGGATACATACATACTGCTTCCTGACCCATCGCGCGGTTGTCTTGCCGTTTCCTTGGGCCTCACAACAACGATCCCCTGGTTGGGCGACGCATATTCTCATTGCAACGCATTCAACTCTAATCGGTCGAACGCTACGCATCGATCCATACCGTGATTGCAGTTGCCAGAAGCCACGGGACACATCCCAGAGCAATCCTGCTACTGAGACTTGGGTCCATGTCCTATTTCGGCACAGCGTACGGAACCGGCCAACAGCAAGTGCTCGATAGGTGAGCAATCTCGCCGCGATTGGGTATCCTGCATCGCCCACAGCGAGGTCCACGCGCTGATGAAGATGGCTCGCAGTCTCCATGTTGCGCTTAACATCCGGCAGCAACCTCAGCAGGCGCTGGTCGCTACTGTCGGCAAGGAGAAGTGTACTTAAAACACCATAAGTTGCCTTGCTGTGGTGCATGACTGACGAGACATAGCCAGGAAGCCAATTGATCCACCACCAATCGTGCAGATCGATGTCAGACCGCAAATTGACCCGCAAAGGTGAGTATGAGACACACTGCATGATCGATGAGACGTTCGTTGACCAAAGGCACGCTCAGACACTTTCTCGTCAGCCCATACCTCTTCATGGTTGCGACCTTACTTCCGCAAGAGGACAAGATCACCGAAAGAGATGGCAGTAATCCTCCGCCGTCGGCGAACATGCTAGGGTCGCTCTGTTCTTCGCTACATCGTCTCAAAGACTCTAATAACTTCGGTGCGGCGACTTGTGACACAAAGCACTGTGATTATCGCTAATGTACTGTCCAGATGGCGGCTTCTTCATCTTTGGTGACCTGTCAGTGCGGGTGACGGGTACTCATCGATTGCGATTCGCACTGTACGATGTCAGCAAGTACGTTAGCTCGGACATGCTCGGCCGTTAAGACCAGCTGACACGGACTAGGATAGGTGAGAGCGCTGCCTTCATCACCGATGTCATATCCGAGGAATTTGCGGGTACGTTCGTTGCTTCGTCACGCAGCCTCCAACAGCGATACTGACAGTCCGTAGTTGTGGCGCCTAAGGATTTCCATGGCATGGAGGAGTCTTCGGCGCTCTCCCGGACGTTCAGTGATCAGGGCGTCCGTTTACGACTGCGCAAAGAGCCACGGTCGATCACGTCGTCAGTAGTTCGCATCACCTTCCCCTAGATTAAGCTGACTCGAGCAGGAGCAGTGCTCGCCGAACACAGCGCAGGTTCAGTCCGACGGAATCTCGACAATCGGGTCACAGCGGTGTCTACACACAGCGTCAGCCACAGTCTAATGAGCAATACAGCGAGAGTTCGAGGGGTGTGAAGAGACGGAGATCTGACACAGAATACGCAGAAGACGGGCAGACATACCCGCCATCTCAAATGGCACGAAGCCAGTATGGCATGGTCGACAGAATTGCTTCAATCTACGGCGAGTATGGTCAAACAGGTCATGCATCTTCGAGTCTCGGCCAGTCATATGCGCACGCAAATCTGGGTGCTCCCGACTACTCAGTCCGCCCAACGATGTATGGCGCGGGCTCCTCTGGCACAGCATCGTGGCAGAACTATGTACAACAGCCTAGGCAGCTGGCCCAGCCGAACCTCCTCAGTAGTGTAATGCCGGCGGGAGAGGCGCTGGGCGAGGCACACGTGCCATCGCACCCTTTCGCTACCAGCTCATCTTTTGGAAGCGCAAGTAATACCTACTCCGACCACGCACCTCATTCGGCCACGTACAGTAGCTATGCAGCTTCTCAAACTGTGCATTCCGGGCAGCCGATGAGTACGCGAACTGGCTCTGTAGGCTATGCAGCCGCATACGATTACAGAACGCCGACATCACTCACGGACTCCTCGAACCTCGCGTCCGCGAATGAAGCAGGTCCGCTTCCCTCATCTGCTGGGACGATGTCGACGGGATTGGGAACAAGCGAGCACACTCCCGCACAAAGCCACTCCTACCATAACTACGGCACTCTGAACGCTGGATACAGCTCTATGGGAGCAGGAGCAGGTGCTGCAGCAGCATACAGCCACTCCTCACCGGTCTACACGACGTCGGCACAGCCGCTACAATCATCTCTTGATCAGCTGAACGCGAGTCTCACCAGGCCTGACATGGCCGGGTCGAATTATTCGCATCATCTGCCGCCAAGCATGCCGCCGTCTGATATGCAGCCCAATGTGCCGTCTAATATGCTTCTTGGACAAACACTGCCAAAGTCATTCTACCAGCAAGACGAGTCGACTTCGTATCCGACACCCACGCATGGAAAGCCGCCTGGGCAATGGGGATGAGGAGGGTGCGCAACATCGAGAATGTAGCGCAGGGCCCTACAGCATTGTGAAGGACATGATGTGTTTCATCTACCAGGTAACACAGTACTGGTATTTCGGCTCAAGCGATAAACTGGCAAGGTGCTCGGTCACAAAAGGTTGTGTATTGATACTTGAAAGCATACAACACGGGTCGAGACATTGCATCATGGAACGGTCGACGGGACCCGTGCCTACCCACTGGAGGACATAGAATGAGTGTTCGATAAAGCATAGAAGGCGTGAAACAGACGCTGTTCCAGAGTTCGACAAGTACGTGGTGTGTCAACTCTGGGTGTGGGAGCAAGACTTGAGATATGTGACAGTGAGGAGAAGGATCTTGCTCTGCGCTCGTACAGACAGTACGTACTCGTGTCCGTGCGAGGTAAGTGATGGCAGATCACGGTCATCGAGCTGCATCTGATCGGTTCAACGGCGCGGATTGCGCTTTGAAATCTACTGGTTTGCATATGGAATACGGAAGTGTAGCGCGGTAAGGGTATCTCTAGACCTTGTCCTTTCCTCTCGCGCGCTCGTTTGTCCTGATAGCTACCACATTGAATGCAAAAGTGCCGCAGAGCCTCGCGGAAGCCCTCGTAATGGCAACGCAAATTCCCAGACCTGGCACCGGTCTCCACGCGATGGGACCGATCAAAGGATCCGTTCTGTCGCGCATCGCTCAATCGAGAGTCAAGCACGACCGTTCCCTCATTGTCCTCGTCCGATGTTCTGTCGTGCCTATAATTGATTGTCAGCCATCCGTCTCTCGAGGTCTACCCACTGAATCGAAGAGCAAAAAACTCACCTTCATCATCTCAATCCTCGCCTTCAGATTCTGCGTCACCTCCGCAGCCCTCTTCCAACTCTCAACACCATCGCTCTGACTCCGCTGCATGGCTTCTCTACCATTACTATCGTATCGATCCCTCTCTACTCTCGGAGGCGGCGGTCCCATATCTCCGTTCCTCTCAGGCTTACCGTTAGCGTGGCCCGATGAACCGGGGGAGTGCGCGGCAAGATCGGGGATGTTCTCTTTGCCCTCGCTGCTGCTGAATGACGCCGTAGGGTAGTGTGAGGGAGTGCCGTTGCTATAGTCACCGGAGCGCGCGGTAGCGGAGGTGTAGGATCGCCCACTCGATGCAGCAGCGCCGGGCCGAGCGTAAGAGGGATCAGCTCCGCCGCCGTCACTTTCGCTCGCGCCTCTACCTCTGCCGAGTCGTGCGATCTCGCGCTTCAGTCGTTCGACTTCTCGCGAAAGACCATTGCCGCGGTCTTCGGCTACTTCGACATCGCTTCGTGCTCGGACGAGCTGAGTCTCTTTTGCTTTGACTGACAGCACATCTCGTGTATGGTCTTCGATCAGCTGCGCGTTTTGGTTTTGGAGCTCTGTTATCTGAGCTGAGAGGCGGACTTTGTCTTGTCGCAGTTCGGAGGCGTTTTGTCGCGATAATGCGAGCTCGGCGCGGAGGTCGAGTAGCTCTTGCCGCTCGATCGCGGAGAGGGAGGAAGCTTGTGGATTTTGTGGTGGTGATGGAGGTGCGGTCGAGGGCTTGGAGAGAGGTCGATTGGCGAGGCCAGTGGTTCTTGCTGCTGGTGCGGGCGAGGAGGGTGTGTCTGGAGGTTCGGGCTCGAGAGACGGAGTTTGACGTCTGGGCGAGGCTGTACTGGAAGCTGGAGCTTTCAAGCCAGTCGAAGGTCTCTGAAGCCCCCCAGCCGGCGGCTTCAAACCTGCGCCCGGCGGCCGGAGTCCGCCTGCAGGTTTTGCTGCCGGTCTTGACGTCGGTCTGGGAGCGAGAGGTGGGTCGTCCGCCATCAGTGGAGGGCTCTGGGGTCTTGAAGCGGCTTTCTTGGCAGGTGCAGGTCGTTTGCTACCAGGCGCTGGTCGCTTTCCAGATGCTGCTGGAGCTGCGGCGGGTTTCGGTGGTGGTGCAGCTCTCGGCTTCCACTTCGCTTTCACTTCTGCCGTGTCCGCGAACTCCTTGATCTTTGCTTTCTTTATATCGTCGATGCCTTCGAGGTGATTGAGCATGTTCCTATCGGTCATTATCTTCCACAGTACACCGAGAATCTCAGCACCCGCATCTCGCAAACCAGGTGCGCTCTCTACCAGAAGCTTCTTTGCAGTCTCTGAAAGCTCCTTGGCTTGTTCGAGTGAAGGCACCTCTCGGGTGGACTTGATGCATCTGATCAGAAAGCGTGCAGTGTTCTCCTTCACCTGCGGGTTCTTGTTCTTCAGCGCCTCAAGTATGTCTGCCTCGACTTCTGCCAACCCAGTCGCTGCGAAGACAGCATCGCAAGCGGCGCCTATTGCGTCAGTGACATTGACCTTCTTCTCCTTGAACCGCTCGAGCATTGAAGCCAAGATAGTACTTCGATACCTCCCGAACGACTTTCGAAGAGCCTTTGCCATGGCTTCGATACAATTTGCTGCTATCGTGACGACCATGATATTGGCGTCTTTCATCGACTTCGCACATCCTCGCACTACTCCATCGAACTGACCTTCTTGTATTGAAGGGTGGTTGACTGCTGTGAAAACATCGTCCAGTGCCTCCTTTCGTTCCTTCCACTTCGCGCTTGATAATCGCTCCTCGAAGTCTTTCGGGATCTTAGAGAAGGCATCTACCGCCTCGAACTCAGGTTCGAGATCGATCGGCGCATCCTCTTCTGCCTCCACATCCTCATCAGCACCTTCCTCGGGACCAGCTGCCGCAGCCACCTCCTTCGCCGCCTGTTGTGACCGCAGCAGTCTCTCCTGTTTCGGTGCTGGCTCGTCCTTTACCGGCTCAAACAGCTTCTCCAGATCCGTTTGCTGCACCGGCTTCAGCTCACCCCAGAACAGAGGCTTCATAGCCTCCCTCAGCCACCGATACAGTTCTACAGTAAGTGCCTGCGCCTCAGCTCTGACGTTCTTATCCGCATGCCCGTACATTTTCGGGAGCAACTTCAGCACCGGCTTCGGCTCCACAGTCTTGCACCCGTATGCATGGTAGATGTCTCGAAGTGCGCCAAGAGTCGCGACCACGATCTTCGGTAGCTTGTTCGAAAGCAATGGCAGCAGCTCCTCCACAACCGGATCCGGCTTATCCAGCTCGATCAGCAACAAAATCCCCTCCAGTGCTGCTGCCTTTGCCGCCGGTCTCCCTGTCAGCCCCTTCTCCACAATCGGCGTTATTGTGCTCCCACGCGTCTTCCGCGCGCCCTCCGTTCCCGCGATGTCCAGAAAGGCATTGTAGGCTGTGAGCGCGTCTCCCTGGGCCGCGACATTCGAGTCTCCCACTGCGGCTTTCCAGAGCGCGCTGTCATTAATGAAGTCGCGTACTACAGGCGCGTTGGGCTGTGCTGTGGCGAACTCCTTTGCGGCGGTCTCGTAGCCAAGTTTGCGGGCTTTCCAGTTTTTGTGCGCGAATTGGTCAGGAAGCGGGAGGAGGGTGAAGTCTTCCTGTTCGGCCATTGTCGAGATATGCGATCACTATTCGCTGGTCAGGCGATCCTAGTATTGCGATGCGCCAGTGGGATCGATGTCAAGAACGATGTCGGGCGATGATGTAGTTTCATGTCAACAATCTGCCCAAAACAGCAACAGCGAGGGAAAGCGCCTCTGTGGGGGAGTTGCCGCACGTGCACTTTTCGCGACGGGATGGCACGTGAAGACGCGAGAACTAATTGATGGGTGCTGAAGATAGGTATTGACATCGTACAGCACAATTGGCATTGGAAAGGACTGCTATTGAAGGAACTTCGTCGTCACCGCGCTCATCTTCGACCGCTGCAGCTCCCCTCCTTGTCGGCCAGGGAACATCGGAACCGTTCAAGATCAACATGAGAGGAACCACACGGTAACCCAGTGAGCGCATAGTATTGCGCATGTGTGGACCGCAGGGTCTCTCGCCATCATGAGCGCGCTGCTGACCGGTCGGCAAGCAGAAGAGCTGTAGGGCCGCCCATTTGTCCTCTGTTCGCTCGCAAATTGCCGCTGATATATTGCTGACAGCCACAAGTCTCTCATCGCCTACCTCGCTTCTGCTGGCCATCCAAATGCCGCCCTAGCACTTCGTCAGGAGCTGGACTTGCCGGAGTCCAGCTTCGATAGTACCACGACGAAGAAGTATGAGGGTCTGCTCGAGAAGAAATGGACCTCTGTCGTCCGCCTGCAGAAGAAGATCATGGATCTTGAGACTCGATGCACTGGCCTTCAGCATGAGCTAGACAATGCGACTCCCACCTCACTTGCAGCCAGGAAGAACCACGATCCGGCAACATGGCTACCAAAAGCTCCCGCTCGGCATACCCTCCAGTCTCACCGAGCGCCCATCACGAGCGTAGCCTTCCATCCACTTTTCTCCTCCCTGGCCTCAGCAAGCGAAGACTGTACGATCAAGATCTGGGATTACGAGCTGGGCGAACTCGAACGGACGCTCAAGTCCCACACGAAAGCAGTCCTAGACGTGGACTATGGTGGGCCGAGAGGGCACACATTGCTGGCATCATGTAGTTCAGATCTTACGATCAAGCTTTGGGATGCGAGCGATGAGTATAAGAATATCCGCACACTACCAGGGCACGATCACAGCGTCAGTACAGTGCGCTTCATCCCATCTGGCGCTGCTGGCGCACCTCTGTCAGGCAATCTGCTGGCTTCTGCGAGTAGGGACAAGACGATACGCATCTGGGATGCTACGACAGGATACTGCTTGCGGACTTTTCGTGGGCACAATGAATGGGTGCGCTCACTCTCGCCTACGCCGGAAGGGCGTTTCCTGTTATCGACGTCTTCGGACCAAACAGCGAGGCTGTGGGATCTCAGCCAGCCCGACTCGAATGCACTCAGGCAAACCCTGGCTGCGCATGACCATGTTATAGAAACTTGCGCAATTGCGCCTGCATCATCATACACTCATCTTGCTTCGATGGCGGGACAGAAGAAACCGCCGCCTGCCAGCAGCACGGCTGAGTACCTTGCGACAGGCGGAAGGGACAAG